>JBBPLV010001385.1:0-10007 GCA_038089975.1 Boletellus ananiceps | reverse complement strand
CCAAGTTCCTCCTCAAAACATATGATCATATTATGAAGAATCAAACAGCATTGGATCCAATGTATGGCTATTTTTGCTTGTCTTTCATTTCCCATTTTCAAGTGAAGCTCTCGCAGGGACTGAAAGCAGCCCTTCAAGGCAGCAAATGCATGCTCAACCTGAACACAAACCTGAGGTAAGATATCAATCAGTTGATTTCTGACACACATACAATCTAACCTTTGACAGATATTTGTTATAGATATTTTTCTCTCGTGACAATCTGGACGTTCTTGTTGACTTAAATGGAACCACACATCATGGATATGTTGGGTATGCACTATCTGCCCAAATCCAATGATCTTGGGGGATTAACCCTTCAGGATCATTTGCGAGACATGTTCCCATGAATGCATATGTGTCATGGACACTTCCAGGATGTCCAAGGCCATAGTCAACGATGTGTAGATTATGTGGCATCACAATAAGCTGTCGATGGTTTTTAATCATGGTGACAGGTGAGAGATCTTGAGATCAGCTACCTGACAATTTAGTGAATATCTTGATTTTTGTTTGTAGAATGTCTTGCCATAAAACCCTGGCTTCTCAAAAAGTGGGAACATTGAGCCATCAACTGCAAAAACTCCATTTTGCCATGCAGGACAAGATCAACTTTGTACAAACACTCTTGCCTGCTCCATCTCCTCATCCTCAACTGTAGGAAGTTTGATATACTCATCATGATGCTCCAGGATTGCAACCATAATGCAGTGCGTACAGTTGATTACTGAACTGATGCTGATGCCTGCCCATTACACTACATCCTCAAGAGATATCACATTTCCATAGTGACCTGCTTGATTCAAAAAGATAGCAAGTTGGATGGAAACTGGAAGCTGTAAGTTGTTAGACCTGTTAAAAAAAATAGGACTTGATTGAAGTTTTTCAATGATACAGTTGAAAACCTCCAGATCAACATATAACTTTCACTGAAATAGGTGTGGTTGGAATACCACAAAATGCTCCAATAGATGAAGCTGCAGTGCACACAAGAGAGACACCTCCAAGCGGTTCAATATGCATGTATGTTCCACCTCATCGTGCAGTGCTTGTATTGCTCTAAGGAGATGTTGGTAACGTTCATTTGTCTCATATACAGTGCTGGGTCTGGGTTCTGATTCATCAGAAGAGTTGAAGTCCAAAGGAAGGAGTAGTATTATTGAGGAGGGGGGAGTGATGATTATTGGGTCAAAACCATCAGAAATGCTACCCCAGCTGCTCTCATCAGTAGAGCTTGTATCAACCATCAAGTTTGCATGTCTCACATGCACTGTACAAAGCAAGGCAGTATCAATCTCAAGCAGAAGTTGCTCCCACTCAGAGTATAGAGGCATGGGAGGGGAGGATATGGTGAACCGTGGGTGTGTAGAGGCTTTATCTCAGTCACTATATATATACATTGTTTCCTATCTATTTTTTCATGAGAGTCTACAACATGATTTAGTGTCATATGTGAAAATCTCAGGCTGTGATTCCACTACTGTCAGAGCTATCTGAGATTGGATTCCAAGCTGAAGAATCACACTTGAAATGCAACATTTCAGAGCACCTTCATGGTTATTTCATGATCAACAATTGCAACTTTGAATACTATTATTATAGCAGGTGGTATCTCCTCTCTGTCAGCACAAATTGTCACCATAACAGTAATTTTTTCTCAGTTTCCATCACATTGCTGATGCTGTGTTTGCTTTTTTGCAGCACCAATAACTTGTCAGCTCTGGCCAAAGCCTGAATGGAATCCAGTTTCATTGGCTGCCCAACAACACTCTCGCTGGATGTTGTAGACATTTATGGTGTTGCCAAGCAAGTTGAACCAGGCACGATTTGTGTATTCATTGACAGCTTGTCCATGAGCAGACTCAAGTGGAGAACTCCAGAACTGTTTGATTTGTGCATGGTGACATTGTAAGAATTCACCTGTCCAGTTTTTCCCAACCCCAGTCTCTGATGTGCTGTTCAGTTTTCCATTGGCATGCAAAAGTGTATCAACATGTTGTTTAAGTGATTGGTGATCCAGGGAAAACCCTCATGTACCATAGTCAAGGACAAAGTTGACAACTTGATCTTCTTCCTCCAAAGTAAGCCAGGAATTCTGCTGCATACTGTATTCTTGACAGCTACATCCTCCATTTATCTGCCATTTCACTGTAGCATGGCTCACCATCACCCTGCTGCCTGGCTTTTGTCCTCCACTCTGCCTCAACTACTCAGCAAATCTCCCAATGGCTTTTGTGTTCTCCTGATAGTTTTGCTTCTTCTTCAAAAATGGCCTTGATAGCTTCCACAACTGCTTGTTCTTGCCACTCAGATTTCAATTGTTTCTTTTTGCTCACAGAGCTTGCACAGCCAACCATTAATGTGAGATATTATACTATGGAACAAACATAGCTAGTAAAAAACAATGTTGACCAAAGTCCAATGGCATCATAGTTATTCTACAGTAAGATAAGACAAGATAAACAACAAAATACATATTCATCCAGCATGGCTATAGCAAATTTTCACTTCTATTGATGATGGATTGCTGCCAAGAAACTGCCTTGTATGATTGACTGCTAAGTCCCAATGACACGAAGTTGACACTTGTCATGATCCATGTCAGCTCTGATCCACTCCAACACATGTGAGCCTTCCTGACCTCTTCTGATCCTGCTCATTCTGCCTCCACCTTGCCCTTTCGCTTCCACTGTGTGGATTCTGTTCTGACTCTGATCTGACTCAGATTCCATTGGCCATTCTTGTTCAGACTCTGTACTGTACTGCATGCTTCCTCCTGTCGTTGTCATGTCTCTTGTCTGTCATGTACCATATGATACCTTCCTTTCTCCTTTTGTCCTTACCTCCAAATGTGTATTTAAGCTACAATTCTGAGGGTTTATCCTTCAGTCTGAATATCAACTTTGATTCCCCTTCTTCACTCTGCTCCTCAGTCCTTCCAGATTCTGCCTCCAGTCTCCTCCTTTATTCATCAACCTCCAACCCTCAGAGGACTGAGAGTGTGCAAGGGTACAGTGTGCCATCCTGCATTGCTAAGACTGATGTCCTTGATCTCTTTGATTGTTCTGACTGTTCCAACCATTTCAGACACTTCCAACCCCACTTGCCCCCCTTCATCCCCATTGCTCACACCTCTGACTGATCTGGAGCAGAGCGGAGTTGAACAGGTCCTGACAACACTCATGTGCAATGTGTTGTCATACACTGTATAAATGCTCACATTTGCAGCAACTACTCACAAACAGACAACCATCTACTTGTCTATTGGTATCCACAACTTCCAATAGACACCCTTGGCAACTTACTGTAGTTGTAGTGTAATTCCAACATGAATTGCATGCACAAAAGTCAATTGGGTCAAGTGACTGTGGTGGCTCAAGTGACTGGGGATCACTGTAGAAGTCTACTGATGCATTAGTATGCAGCTATAGATCAAAGTGGATGCATAACAAATTGGAGAATCATTACTACTAGGATTCTAGGAATTTTGCATCAATTGTCTACTAGAATTATAGTAAATCATGCATCAGGCTGTCAGGGAGTGGCAAGCCTGTGCCATGCAGTCACAAGTGGGATTCCCATGTGGATAGGTGGGCTAATTGTCAGCATAAACAGAAATGGTGTAGTGCTCAAGTTGGAGAAGTGTACTAGTGCTTACATGGGTTATGTTGATTTGATATCAGTGCACAGCCACAGTGACTGCCTCTCCCATGGCACTAACACGTAGCCTCCTATTCCCTCCAGAGGTCTGGATTTGTGTCTTCCATCATGCCACTCACGTCCCCGGCACTCTCATCCCTGAAATCTACGATTACGCCAGCCAAATCGGACCCATTTACAACAGAACCTGCAACATGGTCCTTCGAGAGGCACTTGTTACCAAACGCGCCCTTGTCCGGGTCTGTAAACAGTGGTGGCACCTTGCTATACCACATCTCTATCAGTCCGTCTTCATCGGCCGGTCGCGCTGCCTATGGTCGCTTTCAAGCACTCTTGCCAATTCTGTCGTGGGCAAAGGCACTATCACGAGCACGCGACCTCTGGGTGAATACATCCAGCGGCTCGACATCGCTATTCGTGATCCCGTCAAGAACGCAGACGCAGAGTATGGCCTTCTTTCCGGCGCAGTCACACACATGTCCTATCTCGCGATCGTCTCGTTTGCCACTTCGCTCAACACCACCTGGGCGGAGCTTCCAAACCATGTTCTGGGCGCACTTCATCATTCCACGGCATCGTTACGCGTCCTTGACTTGTCCTGCCACGGACTCGACTCGTCCGCCCGGTGCATTTGGAACCTCGTTCTTAGATTCACTCAGCTCCACATTCTCAATTGTCCCCTGTTGATTTGGTCCAGGGAACTCGGACATGGTGGTGTCCCACCTACCGTGACTACACTCCGTCTAAACGACGTTATACCTCGGCCTCGCACCCTCAGTAATCGTCTCTTCCCACACGTTGACCCTGAAGTTGCCAACGGACCTACCACACTCCAAGAACTCATCCTCGAACTCAAACGAGATCCTCACTACTGGGAAGATCTGCTCTGTGCATACAGTTCTCAACTGATCTCTGTTCAATTTTACATACATAACCTCTACTGGATCGATGTCGAGGCTCACATGGAGCTCCTCGCACGGATATGTCCTAGCTTGTCTCGTCTCACTATCACTTCGGAACACTTCGCCTCCTTTATTCTCCCGAACCTCGTCCTTCCATCTATCACCTATCTAGGGTTGAGAGTCGCTCGGGCCCAATCGACCAAGTCCAATTTCAAAACGCTCTTTACGTTCCTGGGAGAGCTCAGGTCGAGCCTCCCCTCGTTGCAGGTGGTACAGCTTTTGAACGAGCGCAACCTCGGATGTTTGCTCGACACACACACCAAGTTTGCCGTGCGTGCGCTACGGCCGTTTATGGTAGGGGATGTGCCGTTTCGGATAGAAGACGTGGAAGGCGTGTTGTTGACAGGTTCGAGGTCGTGTTGATGATGGCTGTATGCTTGGACTGATCGGTTCGGTTTGGGGGTACGATCAGACAGGTTAAGGGCACTCGGACATCTTTGACGGTCAGAAGATGGCTGAGCAGGCATCGTAAACGTGCTCGTTTGGGGCGAGTCACTCCTTCAAGAGCTCCAGTGCAATGTGGCTCAAGGAGGGCAGAGACGCTGTGGCTTGGCGTAGGCTCATGAAGGTCAACGGTCCCACCATCGCGGGAAGAGTCAATGCTATGTATATGCAAAAGTTCCCAAAGACATGTCAAAACCTGGGGACGCGGGTTTCGCCGACCTCGGTTCTGTACAGATCGTCCAAAAGACCGTGCTGGGCGGTTGATTTCCTCGCTTGGATCACCTTCTATGTCAATCCTTTCGTTGCATTCAGTATTTTTTTCTCTTCGGCGTGGCCGCCGTCGCACACATGCAGTGGTGAAACGCAACACGGCTGTCTCTTGGAAACAATCAGGAAGGCTGTGATAAACTCTGAACCCCATTTAGCCAGTTGCTCCCTTTTCTGATTAGTTGGGGCGGATCGTCAGGTTGAGGACATCGGTTTTGCGTGGTTCGGCACTGCAGTGCAGTTTTCGGCCCGCGGCATTGGCTCGGTACAACGGTGAACTGCCTTGCACGATGCAAGGCCCCGTGTAGCGCCGGAAGGACCGCCAAGTACACAAAAACATAGTCCAGATGCTAGGGATTCCTTGCTTACAGGACAGACGGAATAATGGCAAGCCCGAAAAAGTGGGAATGGGACATCCAAGAAGTAACGCTCGAGGCCGTGACCGCCATAGACATCGCTGTTCGTCCGGGCAGCAACTTGGCGTGATGGTAAGCCGCTCGACTGCAAAGTGGCATGACATCGCGCCCAAGTGCTGACTGACTTGGGCCGTCTTTCTAATCACTCCGATGTTGATGCGTGGCACAATCGCGGAGTTTAGATTTGTGGTTCATTCTGGCTCTCGGGCGCAACAGTATTCCCACTCCATCACTGGCTTATCGCGAAGGCGTTCTGGTGCAAGCTTCTGATGTCACGAAGGGGCGTGCTCCCCAGGCTGTCTCCCTCTCGGACCATCATGTATCTATGGCAGCCGCCTTCAACTGCCCATTGGCTCACACCCTTTGCCCACACAGAATTCCAGGAATATCACGAACAATACCCATCCTTCCGAAATGGTTTGATATCGCCCTTGTAATATCCAGAGACTATAGCTTGTTTGGAGGCTATACTTCACTGACGCATTCTGCCACGTCATATGTCTCAGCGTGGAGCTCCTCCCAATTCAATATTGCCAGAGGCTGGACTGCTGCCTCGTGTCTCATCCGATCCGTTCGCATGCTTTCAGGGGAATGGTGCCATTGGAACATAACACCTCTAATATGCCTCCCTGGAACGAACTTAATTCGATGCCATGCGAGTGGTGCCTTGGTCAACATTTGTTCATGTACTCGGTTATCCAATTAATACCCTGGTCGCTGACAATTTTTATCACTAATTCTCTGGTGATACACCGAGCCGGGAAATGTTCCGGTGAGCTCGAAGGCGGCAATTCATCAATGAGTGCACTTACAACATCATGACTGATGCAGCGGGATTTCCTCGTTTGCTGCTTGGATCCCTCTCTCAAATTCTCATTGAGCTGTCGCAGTTGATGCAAATGTTGACCCATTGACTTCTGCTTTAACTGTTTTAGTCGTTGACCCAAATATCGAGCGCGTTCACTATCACCACAGTCCTCCCCGCTTTCAGGAATGCACAGGCTCCTGTCAGAGATGGTGACCGGTGATAGCATCACCACTACTCCGTTGGTAACGGGCTGAGATTCATCGTTTGGTCGCCTGTTCTGTCTCCTATTGGCTACAGTCCCGAATATATGGGGAGTGGTTTTGGCAAATCCATACACTCACCTCCCAGACACACCCCACACGATGTCGTTGTTGAAAGCGCTGGACAGGCTGATCTTCTGGCTCGAAACCCTCTTTCTCTTCACAAGGTCCGATTACAAGACGACCTTCTTCCCGGTAGTGAGTGTTCTCGGTCGTGATAGGGATCATCGACGAAATGAGCGAATGGGCTGTTTTCCTGGAACTCTAGATGCTCTCTACTTGTGCGGCATCTCCACCCACCAAGGCCTTACAGCTTCTGTCCACGGCTGTCTGGGTCTGGTTCCATTTGTTACAAGCCAATCTCTCCAACCAGACGAATTCTGCGAACGAGGACATTGTCAATAAACCATGGAGGCCTTTACCGTCTGGCAGGATTACTCCGGCGGCTGCAAAGCGCTTCCACTGGGGACTCCTTGTTTTCTGTCTCTGCCTCTCAGCATGGCACGGTACGGGCGTCGTCATATCTAGCGCCGCATTGTCCCTGGCGTTGATTGTCCACGACGATTTCGGCTTCAGTGGCCATCCCGTCCTGAAAAACCTCCTGAACGTCGTTGGCTACCTTGCATCTGAGTCGGGTGCGATCCAGGTCATGTGTAAGTGTCGTTTGTGCGATGCCACCCCATGCACGTCATTGAGACAGGCATGTCCGTAGCATCGAAAAGCCACTTTGATCAGACGTCGCTGGCCGCCTTGCTCCTCAGCGGATTGCTGATTTTTACGACCATCCATGCTCAAGATTTTGCTGATGTGGACGGGGATAAGCAGTCTGGACGCCGTACGTTGCCTATTGTCGCCCCGGAGGGATCACGGGTGTACATCCTGGCTGCACTTCCGGTGTGGTCGGCCGTGCTCGCGGCAGTGTGGGGACTAGGCCCGTTGAGCGCGGTCATGTTCCTTGGAATGGGGACGTTCGTCGGGAGCCAGTATTTCCGGTTCCGAGACGCCAAACAAGACGAGAAGTCGTATGTCTTGTACAACGTGAGTTTATTTCGCGTCACACAACACGTGTGGATTGTTGACGATTCGGCGATTTCCTCATATCAAGGTATGGTTGGTGGCAGCGCACCTCTTACCGTTGAACGCGCGTCGTCAAGTGTTGAGTTGGTGATGTGATGGCGGGGTTGCAGTGCAGCACCTTACGGGCACTTAGATTGTTGATATGAATCAGAGATTTCACTCTCCTGAATATACTGTGATGTTATTCACCATTGCTCTGAGTAAATGCCATGACATAAATCAGTATGGGTAGCAAAGGGTGTGTGATTGGGCACTTCAGTAGACTGCCAGTGGTTTTGACTAGTCTAAAACCATTGGCTACCATTGGCTACCATTCTATTACACAAAGGTAGCATGATATAGCATTTACAGTAGGCAACAAAACCATTACAACAACTAATCTTGACACAGTGTGTGAAGTGCACTGCAAGCACACTTGAGAATCTCATCTAGAATTAGTGGGATAATATATAGTAGATACTCTTGGCTACAAAATGAGCCCTGGGGCAAGTGATTTGGCCCAGTGGTCCCCTAGATAATCACTTATTAAGTTGCATATGTCATTGTAACAGTTTTGTTGCTGGTATTAGGGGTATTGCAGATTAGTATGTAGTGTATCCTCCTTTGGCTTAAATGACCTCCTGGATCCTTCTGGGCATACTCTCAATCAACCTTTGACATTCCTCTACCCCAATCTCATACCACTCTTTCTCAATCCTCTTCCAAAGATGCTCTATCTCCTCTGCCAGCCCAGAATACCCTGCCAGCCTTCTTTTGAGAAGAAACCATAGATGCTCTATAGGATTCAGGTCTGGGGATTGAGCAGGCCATACCATGACCTCATACCCATGATCCTGGAACCATTTCCTGGCCTTCCTACTGGTATGTTTGGGGTCATTACCCTGCTGAAAGATAATCTCCTCTGGAGAAAACCCATAAGTTTGTAGGATATCCTGGAACTCATCCTCCAAAATCTGCACATAAAGGTCAGCATCCATCCTACCATCAATCTTGCAAGCTGTTCCAACCCCTTCCCAACTCATACAGCCCCACATTATCACTGACCCTCCTCCAAACTTGACTGTACCTTTCACAAGCCTATCACTAAAGCCCTCTCCTGCCCTTTTCCATGCCCATTTCCTACCATCTGACCCAATGCAGTTAATTTTAGTCTCATCAGACTATATAACATGCTTCCAGTCATTCACAGTCCAGTGCTGATGGCTCAAAGCAAAATCCATTCTTGCTGTCCTATGACACTTGGACAGAAGAGGGCATTTTTGCTTCACCACAGCCTTCATGCCAGCCTTTTTCAAGTGCTGATGGATGGTCTGGGGGGAGATGGAATGGTTCTTGACATCCTGAAGAGTCTTGGTGACATGGACAGCATTTTCAGCCTGTCCAGTACCAATGAGACAAATAGCATATCAGATGTTGGTAGGGGAAATAATGGATGGGCGACCACCAGAGGATTTGGGAAGGCTGGGACATAGTCTGTTGTGAAGACAACTGATAGCAGCAGTACTGATGCCAGTAGAATTAGAAATCTGGCATGTTGATTGACCAGATTCCAAGAAAGTGATGATTTGATTGATTTGGTCATTTGAAAGAGGTTTCATGATGAAGGGAGAGGTGAGAATGATGATATTTGGCTATGTTTGTGTCATGTTGAACCATCTAAACATCACATGACCCATTCCTGACATAATATCTCTTGGCATCATATAATTTCCATATTTATATACAGTGACCTCAAAAACCCTTTCCATACTAACCTTGATTGCAGTGTGCAAAGCACACTGCCAAACACCATGGGAATCTCGCTTATGTTTGGTGGAGTCATAAATAGTACATACTCTTGGATATACAATTGCCCCCTAGATCATGTGATTTGGATCACACAGTGTGGAGATATGCCCATTCTAAAACAATAGTACCATGGAAAGGGTTTTTGAGCTTTTGAATTGGCAAGGTATTTAGTACTTGGTATGACCTCCTTTGGCTCTAAGCACTGCCTGAATCCTCCTAGGCATGCTCTCAATCAATTTTATACACTCCTCAACTGGTATCTTCTCCCATTCCACTTGAACTCTAT
>JBBPLV010001384.1:0-10013 GCA_038089975.1 Boletellus ananiceps | reverse complement strand
ATGATCAGCGTCGTCTTGATTAGGCCTAATTCTCAGCAGGGTATTCTGCTCGAAGTCTTACTCGTGCGCGCCCACAAACCAATCTAGATTCCCGCCGCCCACACAACATCCAAGGATACCCCACCTGACGCAAATGACAAGGAACGACAAACGTCTATCTCTGGTCACCGTCCATGGTTCCCACTACCAACGTAATGAGTTCTCGTTTTCCAGTCGTCGCAACCAAAGCAATGAAGAGAACCACCGGAGCCAAGTACAGAGTATACACTAACTGGACGGACGCTCCCGGGCAACACGCCAATGCGTCGAGGCGGTAGGGTCTCTTGATGCACTTTTGGGCTATATCATAGTCGAAGCAGGCCGGATATTGAGCTACTTCCTCTTCGAGACGCTGTCTCGTTTACCGAGGAGATTCGAGCTGCCTCTGCGGACTGAAGTAGAGAAGCCGATATGAAACCACTGATGTTTGCAGATTGTAATGCTTTCAGTCGGTAGTCCAGAGACGGTGAAACGAATCGTGAGGATCCTCTTGGGTGCTGGAATCCAGTTTATAAGTGCCGTTATCATCGGAGCACCGCCAATAGATAGCTTCAATCCAGCGTCTATGCATTGCCTGTGCCCAAGGACAGTGTAGATGGTCGACGGAGTTCGGCGACCGAGGTGGGCGAGTTCGAGGGGGACAGCGACACATGAAGGGTGGGTTAGGTAAGCGAAATGACACGAGCAGACACGAGTCGTTCGTCGTCGATTTCGAGAAGCGGATTCGAGCGACTTTAGACGTGAGCAGGAACGAGATCAGAAGGGAACTGCGGTGGAATAGGACTATGATATGATCTCTGATATCATATGATAATTTACATGGGCGCACCGGGCACCTAAATACTGTATGCAACAAAGAAACTCGTGGTACGACTAAATAGGAAAGGGGTGGACGAGCATAAAGCGTCTATAGTAACAAAAGGGATAGCATAGCGTTCATGGTACATGAAAAGAGATGAAAAGGGCAGAAAAGAAAAGGGAAAGATGGATGGTCGTGGACTTCGTGGCCGACGCGCTTTGATGACGCGACTGTGCGCGAACGCCGTGTGTTCCTTACAACAGAACGGAGCTCCGCATCTTCGTAGCGCCCTCCGACTATGGCCTTAAGGTTTCACCGCTGACGGGGGAGGGGCAAGATGCGGGAGACGCAACTGTGTTCAGGACGTCGCATCATGTGGTGACGAGTTCCCATTCCAGATGCAAGTCTTGCAGAACGTCTGACCGATACACGAAATTTCCAAGGAAACGACCGGTGCGTGTACGAAAATGGTTGGTTCAACGCAAGGCGGGTGGGGTGAATGCGTTCTGACGCTCATTGCGGCCAGGGGATGGAGGTGCTTAGTAGATTTGCGGGAGGAAGAGAGGGCACCATCTGTAGGATACTGGAAAGAGGGAGTAGCGGTCTTGAGACAGATTTGCAGCAGACTCGACCGAAAAGATGGCTGGGTACGCACCTGTCAAGTCGCAGCGGGGACTGAGTCGGCAATCGCACACGGCAACGTGCACCTTTTCATTTGAGCCGCGCGCCAATCAAGGTTGATGGGGATCGTCTGGACCTCAGCCATACGGCGAGACTCGGTGTAAGTAGTACCGTGTCTCACCGAGGCCTGGTGGTGTTGGGACGGCCTGGGGAATGATGGCCATGTCGGTCTGGACTGGCAGCGCTAACCGAATAAGCGAGGTGCCTACGGAGCCTTACCAAATGGGATTACGGGAACGCACCCTCGAACGGAGTTGGACTATCTGCACCCAAAGCTCGCCTTCACGACTGCGTTTTTTCGACGTTTCTGAGTCGGCGTCTCGGTGTCGCTGTCCTGCTGTAAGGCTGGCTCGGTGCACCACCGCCCTCCGTGCGTCGAGATTGTTCTTGTATTTTACCTTGAATTCTTCGAGCCCGCGCGTTCCTTTCTTTCTCTTCTCTTCTCGCCCTCCCCGCCATTTCCGCGACCCATGGCCAACGCCGAACCCGATAGGACCCTCGATCAGACCGCCTCCTCGTCCAACTTTTCCGCCCCTGCTCCTGCAGCGCCACCCGAGCCGTCGCTGCCCAAACCGACTGACCCAACATCCGACGGTGCCTCCACCCAGCTTGCGATAGTAGTACCACAAGTGAACGTGAATGGCGAACCACTGCGGAGTCCTCGTCCATCGGGCACATTCACGCCCACGATTGACCCGGACATTTCGACCTGGGGTGCCAACTTTTGGGTCACGTTGGTTGATCCACAGGTGCGTCGTTTTCGTTCTCCGCGCCGTCAACGACCAATGCAAGCCCATGCCCCGTTACTTTAAGACTAGCACCACTTTCTTTGCATGTCCTGCGACCGGCCAAGTTAGTTGGGATCCCCCTGTGGGTACTTTTGTGTGAGTCGTTTCTTTTTCATATTTCAAATTGCTCTTCTCAAACTTATCATCTCCGAACCTTCCAGTCTCCCGCCCAGCGAGCATGGCGAGTGGTGGGAGCTCTGTGACGAGTCGCGCGGCGGAATACCTTATTATTATCAAACCAAGACAGGAGAGACCGTCTGGGAGCGCCCAGACGGATTCGTCATTCCCCTGACTGTCATCCAAGTAACTCGACCTCGTTATCCCCCTTCATTTCGTTTTCTCACATCCATGTATTAGCAGACAGCCCTGGGCCGACGTCTTTCTCAGACCGGCATGCGTAGGAAAACGTCCGCTAGCAACCAGGTCATCTCGCCCGACCGCCAAGGCAGTCGCAAGGCCCGAGCGCACACCGTCGGGGTTGACAAGGATATCCGTCGTGTCTCACCTCGATCTGGGGGCGCAGATCTGCAACTGCGAGCTTCGTATTCGTCAGCGCCTAGTTCTCCCGGTCAGGTTGCAGTGGCAACGAGTACGAGTCCTGCCAAGCGACAACTGCAACAAACATCCCCTGTCAGACGGTCTTTTTCAACCGATCAACATGGACAGCCGAATGGGTCAAGTGCTCGTCATTGGTCGAATGGACTACACTCCAGTCTTCCCCCGATTCCAGCTTCGCCGTACGCTTCAGAGCCTTCTACGCCCGCTTCTCGTAAGTCGACGCCACACGATTCTCCAAAGGGCAAGTCGAGTCTCAAGGATGAGAAACTACGACAAAATGGGGGTAGCAACGGCGCAGCGACCGATACCGAGGACGGCTCGTTATCGCGATCGAGATCGAAGTCTTCTTCATACATGCCGTATAGGTCTCCAGCACCACAAAGTTTGAATGCTGCGATGGAGATGCTTTCTTTATCAGAGAAGATATCAGCGTCGGACCATGGTCATCCAATGACACTTGGACCTGCTGCGGCCGAGAGCAAGCCACGACCAAGCACCAGCAGTTCGAGCTCGAGGGCGAAAGAGAAGCGTGACGTCACACAATTACCGGCAAAGACCTTACATTCGACACATGGCGCCTTCTGGATGACGCGGAGTACATCGACGCCACCAACCGTGAATGGCAAGACTATCAGCAGCCCCATTCCCAATGAAGGTGCGTCGAATTCCGTGACAAATATGGTATTCCTAAATTAGCCCCGCAGAGGCTTCGTTGGACATGAGTCCACTCAAGAACCGAGCGTCTCGCAAACCTATACCTGTTGCGGCATCTCAAGGGCCCCCGCCTTCCGCCCCCACAGCGACGCTTGCATCAGGGTTGGTTACCTGTGTTCTGTCGTTGTCAAGTCGGTTCATGTATTGTCTCCCAGGACATATCCCATCCTTCCTCATGACCTCGCTTCCGATATACAGCAATTCGTGGAATCAGATTATGCCAGACAATACTTCTCAACGCATCGCACCGGATTTATATTCCGTCGTAAAGTTCCAATGGGCCAAATGATGACATGGCAGAAGACACCCCTCTCCTCGCCTCTTCTCACGCTAAATCGTCCACTGAAGACGGATGCAGTCAAGATCTTCAAGGTGATCCAGCACATCATGGGTGATCGCGAGCGGGAAAAGCCGGCCGGCATACCTGTAAACAATGGGTCAACGAGTTCACTTCCTATCAGCTTGATGGGTCTCCTCGAGGAAGAACGATGGTTGTTGGGAGAGGGCCTCGCACACGGAGAGCTGAGGGACGAGATATACTGCCAGTTAATGAAGCAGCTAAGTGGCAATCCCAACCCAGAGAGCGTTTTCAAAGGATGGCAGATGCTCTGTGTACTCTTGATCGCGTTTCCCCCATCGAAGAACTTCGAGGCTTATCTACGCTCCTTCATCCACCAACGGGTATCCCAATCCGAGGGTCGCGTGGATATCATGGCGAAGCACTGTTTGCGTCGGTTGTCAGTCATATCAAAAAAGGGTCCGAGGGGGAAACCTCCATCTGTTGCCGAGATCGAGACTGCGTCTGATGCAGCATTCAACCCTTCCACATTCGGAGAATCGTTGGATGCAGTCGTGCGTCTTCAAGAACGAAATTATCCCAACGAAAAGATTCCTATCATCCTCCCATTCCTGGCAGACGGTATCCTCGCGCTAGGCGGTACGAAATGCGAGGGAATCTTTCGGGTGCCGGGCGACAGCGATCTCGTTGCGGAGCTCAAGATCAGAATCGACCGGGGGTATTACACGCTCGAGAACGTCGATGACCCACACGTGCTGGCGTCACTGCTTAAGCTGTGGCTTCGCGAGCTCCTAGACCCACTTGTTCCTGAAGAGCTGTACAATGATTGTGTCACTGCGGCCTCGGAGCCGGCTGCATGCATCGCGATCGTCCAACGGCTGCCAACGATCAATCGGAGGGTCGTACTCTTCACCATTAGCTTCTTACAGCTGTTCTTGGAGGAGAAAGTGTTGGCGAATACCAAGATGACAGCTGCGAACATGGCACTGGTCATGGCTCCAAATCTGTTGAGGTGCAGTTCGGATTCGATGAAAATCGTGTTTACCAACTCCCAGTAAGATTTCTCCTTTTTTGGTCTTTGATGAGAAGAAGCGTCCAACTGATCGATTGGGCTGGTATGTAGATTCGAGCAAATGTTCGTCTACAACCTGCTCTTGCACCTCAATTGCAGCGAGGCCGACGCGGACTACGTGCCCATTCATGGGCGGGGTGCGAGTCTCCCTAGCTCTCCGAAACCCCGCGCGTCCAAGTCACGGAATAGGAGATAAGCAGGCTCCACCCCCGGTGCTCGTCGGCGATTCCATGTGCCCTATGGAGGGATACCAAAATGGCTATCCCGTTTCGAGGTCAAAGGCTGACTTTTCCCTCTTTCCTCCCAACTCTTCCCTTGGACACGATCTACTTTCCCTCTCTTTTGCGTGCATGCTGGCCAGACCGACGCACCCAACCCGCTCGCGCCCGATCAACAGACGAACTGCTAATCCCGCTGACGTGATGACCTCACTTAAAGCCCGGAGTTGACTCACTAGCTGTACTAAAATACTCACCACCATCATCAGTAGCGGAATTTTTGAAAACTGCTCGCATCATTGATGATACCTTGAGTTTGCGCACGCGCAGTCTTCACAACATTCTGGAAGTCAGCGATCCTTTTTTTTGGGATGTTTTTCCTCATTTTCTTCCTTCCGTTTTCTCTCTTCTTCTCCACCCCACTACAAACAGTCGTTTTTCATCTTTCTCTATTTCCCCTCTTGTATCCGCCTTGGTTTCCACCCAATTGCCACTCACTTTTTTGCTTTCACGCGGACGGACCCTCGATACTTATCCATCTTTGTTTTCATTTCGTTTTGTTATCTTCTGCTCTCGCAAAGGAATTTAATAATACCAAACTCGTACATACCAGTGTCGAATTACCACACATATATATGCTTATCTCATTTTCTCTTCCATTTCTGTCTCCTAGTAACCTATACATTAGTATTCCTTCTTATATTTCATTTCCCTTTATGCGCCTCCTACTTATATTCTGTACAACACGCTTATTATCCATAAAATGTCTCTGTTTGATAGGTCACGGCGGTAAATAGGAAAAAAGGACGAGAAATGGAACTATGGCATGACACCCGGCTGCCCAACGGTATGGCAATCAACACCTCCCTCAACACCACGCTCTGCCCGCTGGGGGGCGACCACGCGCGCAACACTACCCCAGGCGCGTTTCAGACCGCATCTCCCAGCAGCAGATCTGTTCTGCGGGACACCCTCACCGTCTCACATGGCCGTCGTGCAACAGGTATCATGGTTCATAGACTCCGTTCACCGCATCCACTGCACATGGACTTGACCCAATGCATGAAGAGTGGACACGGATCTAGCACAAATATCCGTGTCCGCGTTTTGCATCCTGCCCTGTTCGATCCAGCAACATGCGTTCAGAGGTGTAGAAGTGACTCGATCCCGTAGTCTTCGGCGAGAGCGTCGGCGTCCCGGTCAATGCGCATCTGAGTTTCTTGCCGCGCGCCCACTGGGCATCCGAGGTCGTCGGATCATATAGCTGTACGCCGGTATGCAACAGAGTAAGCCTCTCCGACAAGCTCGGCGATCTGGTACATGATTTCAAACATGGTGTGTGTAAATAGCTCTTATCGGTCGCATCTCCTATCTGAGCCTTGACCTCGATGTGCTTTTGAGCTTGCGGAGCTGCGCACTAGGCATCAGACAGAATAGGCATGGCTATAACATTTGTGAGAACCCGGTCAGTGGTCGCAAGCTCCTTGCTTCTGTGGATATAATGCTATTCTCCCCTTCGATTGCTTTACGCACCATTGCCAGATGTCCAGGTTCGTCTACGCCAGAGTATCGATAAATCAATCTGATACACAGCGTAAAGGTCGGTCTTCCCTATGTAACCGAGACAGAACGGGATGGGAAGCCTCGTTTTGAAGCTGTCGTGTGACACACTTGTATCGTAGCGTCCAGTGTCATTTGCAATCATTGAGCGTCCCAATATTGCTCTACGATGGGGGAGCGGGTATGCTTCGATTTTATGCGTTCCTTTTTGCATCTGAGCAAGTATAAGAGTGTGCTGGGACAGCGACTACGCCTTGGGAGCGAATCCCAATCGTCGAAATGATGAAATATATGGCGAGACCCCAGGCCTCATGCGCAGGTAGAGGGACCAGTCCACATAATAGCCCTCGCAAGCTAGGCTGCGAAGTGTCACAATGATCCATCGGGCACGGCATCACTTGTGGCACGCTGCCTAGACAGTCGCTGATGCATTCACGCTTGATAGGGTGTACCATTGAACGTGAGCCACTCCCGCAGCCAGTATCATCCGACTAACCATTATCATTGTGATAGATGGCGCCGTCAACTTGGCGCAAAAATGCTATGCACGTATGACCTATGGAGCGAGCAATGCAGGACGACTGGCTGAAAGATACAGTAACCACTATGATTGCAGCTGAGGACTCTGCTTTCTGCAGCCATGCAACGAAGGCAGCTAGTAAGATTGAGAAACCAGAACCTGCGCTGGAAACCTCGATAGTCAGAGTCTCTTCTGGCCCCGGAGTAGGTTTCCTCCACCAAGCGCTCGCCCGGAGCACATCATTTCGAAATGCTTGGTTGCGACAGTCAATCCCTCTGCTGGGAATCGCATCAATACCAACCAAGCGGGTATGCATTGATTTGCCACTGGGCGCATACAGCCAACGATGACGCCACGAAAGCTCGCTGAGGGGGTATACCGCCAGACCAGCTAACTTACAGTTCTCCACTCATGGACGACCCGACGTATACGTACGCTTGATTGAAACCATGGAATGTGAGCCACCCCTGCCACCTGCGTCATCCGACAGGCCACGAAGCATGGCCTTCGTCAGCGAGATGCAAGCGTGCTATGCACAAGTGGAATCAATGAGGCGAAACATGTCATTGAGTCAGATGGGATTGCTGTATGCTCGGAGGTCAACGTGGTTCGTGCATAACAGTTGGCCATCCGGAGCAAGTCAACGCACGACTAGCGTGGGACTAAGCCTTCATGCCAGTCGGCCCGACTTGGACGCTTCGACGATCGCTCTGGTTCTGCCCGTCTTTGGATGCTTTAGCGCCCATCTGTCTCCGCTCTCTCTTTCCCCCTTTCCCCCTGCTGTCCCTCTCATTGTCGCCTCTTTTCTCGCGAACCATCGACCTCCTTATGATAATATTTCATCGGGTCGGATGGGATCGCTGTAGACTCGGAGGTCGACGAGGACCATGACAGTGGTTCGTGCATACAGTACAAGCAGAGCGCAAATTGAGGGACTTGGAATCTCGTAGTTCCCGTGTGTTTGGATTTAAAACCCTGTCCATCCCAAGTTTGCGAGTAACCCGCTGCGATGTTGCCAGTGCGCGTGAATGTACTTGCCTTAGTCGGCATGTGTTGTTCCATCGCTTGTGTATCAATGTCGTTTTCGATGGACGAAGGAGCAGCAGAACGGCGAGCCGTTCTTTTGGAGTAGACTAACAGCTCTGAAAAAATGCGATCATTCTCAATCTCATCCATTCATTGCCAAACTTGTTTGAACACTTAGCCTAGCGATCGATGTGCCAAAGTCGTACGAGTAGTCAAGTAACCAAAGAGTTCCTACGTCAGGTACGCACAACGGTCGTAGTTCCCACCTTGGTTCGCGCCCCACCAACTCGGGAAAAGATGGGATGTGCCGGCTGCACCTTCAACAGCGAACGAGAGAATGAATACCATCACTTGAGTCCCTCCATCGAGCGCTGCCCAACGCCGGGTTTCAGTGAATGACACAAAACGACCTGCGGAACTCACCAGCGGAAATGATGTAGTTGTACTGAGTGAACCAACGAGGATGGCGTGTACGCAGCCACCATTGGGAAAGGAAGGCAAGCGCGAAGCCAGTGAGGAACATCGAGTTGATTCCCACGCAAAGGAACCCGATGTTGCACCTATAATTTTTTTTCAGTACTCCGGAGGGGACCTGAATGTAGGACGTACGCAATAACAGGAGTATAGAGATAGTCAAGTCGCAGCTTCGGCCAGAAACGGTGTGCAACCCAGAACGGGACCGGGACGGCTAAGCCCAAGAGAAAGGCCCACGATACCCATTGGTACCTTTGTCCCACTGAAAATAGCTCATGGGCGAGGCCACCCCAGGCGACAGCCTGAGAATTGTATTGTTGCGGCTGCTGACCAGACCAGATATTCGTTCCTTCAATCGAGAGAAGAATCTCTCGTTGATTGTCGATAATAGAGTTCATCATCACTGTGCGAGTGTCAGCGACTGGCTTTGCTGGAAACTACATTTTGCTTACCATAGTTCAACACGGCACCGAGGAGGGTACCAACAATCTGAGCAGTAAATGCAGCACGGGGGGGAAGCTTCGAGTCTGCCAAAATGAGTTCAGCTAGCTAAATAGTGTATAGAGTGCAAACATACATTGGGCTATTTTGAGATCTTGGAGTAGCAATGACGCTTGTGACACGGTGTCTGCAAATACTGCTTCAGCCTACCCAACGTTTAATGAGTCCGTGCAATCATACTATAGCTATAGAGCACGAAGTACATATTTGCCATTGGCTTGCCGGGATGTAAGAATCCTCCAATCATTTGCACGAACCTTTCTCCAGTCAGTGTCCCTGCTCATATCGCAAGCGAAAATGCCACCTACGGTTGTATGCCAAGGGAAAGACCAGTGATAGCAAAAAGTGCTCCAAAGAAGAGAATAGACAACGCAGCCAGAAAAATTGCAATCACAAAGGCCCACCTATTGGTAACAGTATAGCATCCTTGGAATGCGACTAAATCATCATGACTCACCATGGGAGGGTGGAATCCGTCTTGTAAATAATGACCAGCGAAACGACGACGGATACGAGGAATGTCACGAAATACCAGCTATTTGGTGCGTCCGGGTACTGTTTGTTTTGGTCCCGTCAGAGTTGCTCCTCAACAGGTTCCAAGCGACCTACTTTGAGCATCTCTAGATAGTGGGGATCAAGCCCCTTATCCTCACCCTCGTCCCTCATTCCGTCGTCCTGCCAGAACCTCCAATTGAATGTCTTCCATGATTTCCTGAGGGCCCGAGGGCTTGCCCAACCCCACGCAGAACGGAGGTCGTTCGTGTT
>JBBPLV010001383.1:0-10030 GCA_038089975.1 Boletellus ananiceps | reverse complement strand
CCCGTTGTTCTTCATTTCCTTTGATTTCTCTTTACGGTAGTTGGTCCGTGCACACCATGGACAGGTATATAAACCCCAGTCGTCTAGCCTTGTACTCTAAGCTAGACTTACCTGGCAATCTATCCGCATTCTCCTTTGCCCTTCGACTCCCTTGTCCACCAGCTGGGAAGACCCCAGACTGGAAGTCCCCTCGTTGCTGTAGGAAGTCCCTCAGCTCCTCGTACTCCTTGTCCACCAGCTAGGAAGTCCCTAGACTGGAAGTCCCCTCGTCGCTGTAGGAAGCCCCTCAGCTCCTCATACCTTCGTCCCTGTAGGAAGACCCTCAGGCTAACGTCCTTCGTCCCTCGCTCCTCGTCTGCTAGGTCTTCGCTCGTCCCTACCCGGGCCAAGCGTAACAGGACTTTGTAAAGGGAGGACAGAGCCTTCTTTTGCTCTGTGACTTTTTCTCTGGGGATTGTAAGTAATATAGAATAGATCATTGTGTAGCACTCACAACCTAGCCTTGTGCAACCATTCCAAGTGTGAGTTAACAGATTGCCCAATCACAAGGCTTTGTGTTGTATCAAGGAGGCTATCATATAAAACATTGAATTGAGGGGCATACATCTTCCCATCAATGCTGAGAAATGATCAGCATTCCCCTTCAATATGATAAACTTCACATTCAAGGGCACAGAGAGAGAAGCTGTGTCACAAAGTTAGTATATATATCACAACATGTAATACATCCCCATACTGTGGTTGCAGAGAGCATGTACATCTGTAATGGTGTGGAGCAAAAGTTGTTGGAGAAATGCTTCATGGGGGAGCTTGGATAGTCAATATACCAAAACCATAGATGAAATTGCTTGAGAATGTCATTACCAAACCATTGGATGACTTTACCCTATGATACAGTCATGAGTCTCTTAAGAAAAGATGAGAAAAGAAAAGAAAAACATTGAGATCAAGCTCATGCATGAAATACTCAATGCCTTGAGGATCTGTCAGATGCTCAACTTCCTGTTGCTTCCAAGCTAAGAGCTGGTCTAGATCTGCTTTGAGGGACTCATCAACACTGCAGAGAAACTGTATTGCATATGATTGTGCACCTGACACCACATCAGAACAAACACAAGTGATGGTCCATATTAGCTATAAACTGAGTCAGTCAGTGACAAGCATCTGCAAACCACTGTTTTTGGCACAGTGCTGTATAGTGCTGTTCAGTGCATGTACAGTGCACTACAGCCATACAGTGCACAGAAAGGTCCCCCATTCTATAGTGAAATAAAAGTGATTCCAATAGTGTTATTTAGTGTAATGGAGTTTTATGAGACTAGTACTTTATTGCTCTGTAGTCTCTGTAGTCTCTGTACTGCACTGTAGCTCTGTGTCAAAAACAGTGGTTTACAGATGAGAAAATGAGCCTGACACATACATATTGTTCTATTCCTTTAGTTAGTGTAATATCTTTTCTTTTCTGAGCTAGATCATGATTACATGAGACATACACAACTTATCAGCAGTGGACTTGGTGCATGCTTGCTGAAGCACCTCATGAAATATTGCCCTTCAGATATCTTAGACTTTCCCTCCTTGCAAAACAGGCCATCCTACTAAAGAGACCATCTCAGAAATTGCAATAAGCCATGCATCCTTCAAAACATCTTAGGTAGATTCAAGTGAGCCAAACAGGATGAATCAGAATGCGAGTGTCCAGACTTGGACAGAAAACTACTTGTATTTGTAGAACTAGTGTGAGATGGTCCATGACTGGATGTATGCGATGCATATGCATTTACATATAGCTTGTCCCCAAATGATTGGAGGCAATCCTGGGAAGGAGGCTGACTAGTGCTGCCATGGCAGCTTTGATGCCTTTCAAGGACATCAACTTCTTCACCTTTTACCTGTTGAAGTGGTTCTGTTATGCAGGGTGTACCTCAAGTATGTGGACTAGGACTGACTGACAGGCAGGACACTCATGAAGAGGTACAACTCAGCCTGAAGGGAACTAGAGACTATATGGACAAGAGTCTGGACTAGGAGACAAAGGATGAGGACTCAGACAAGTGCTCAGACTGAGGAGTGACTCAAAGTTATGCTGAATTGCATAGAACTAGAATGCATTACAGGGTTTGTAGCTAAGGCTTATATAGCCAAGCCAAATGTGCACAGACCATGTCCTAGAAAGGAGGGAACAAAAGAGTAACTAAAAAGGGAGTCCAAGTTGAATCGGACTGCTATGTAAACATTGCAACTACAAAGGAACAATGGATACTTGAAGAACATCCAAATGAGAAGAATATGAACATATTTGCAAATGAAAAGACCCAGGATGCAAGAGCAGGATGGATGAAGACAAGACAACAAGAGGATATGCAGATAGAGAAAAGAAACTGTAATAGGTTCAGTATGTCATTAGGTAACTCAACAATGACAATACACACCTGGATCATGTCTGCAGCTGCCTTCAATCTCTCCTCAGCAACTGTTAGTACTGAGGAGTCTCAGGATGCTTGAGGAAGCAGAGGCAATGTGCAATTTTGAGAGGGCAATTGGAACAAATATGATGAGGACAGAACTTGAGTGTAGTCAGAAGTCATGTTGTCTAAGGGGTGAAAGTTGGGTGGCTGGTCTGACCACATGTCAAATGAAGCATATTCTGACTCAAAACCTGTATGCTGAGAATGAATTAGTGATGTTGCTGGATGATGATGATATTATACCATGGAAATCAGGGCCAGGATGATGTTCCTCTGAGTCAATGCCAGCAGAGGAGCAAAAGGCAGATGTTGGTCCATTGTATAAGATAGGTTGGAAGGAGATGAGAAATGTATCTTTGACAGAGGTGCAAGGCACCTGAGAATGACTGTGACCATGGCTTCAAGTGCCTCTTGCTTGCCCACATCAACATGTATCTGGTGAAAATGTGAAGTCATCTCAGACTTGAGGGTCAAGTTGTCTTGATGGTTCACATGACTCAACCTGGTTTATATGGGTCAGTTTAAATGGACAACTCATTCTCCTCACATACCTCAAAGTCCCTGAGTGGGTCAGCATCACATAGCACCTTATGTTACATATTCCAATCCACATTGAGTCCCTTGAGGTCTAGATGTAGAGAACAGGGCAGCTTTAACATGGCCATGGATCATTAAGAGTGACTCACCTGTAGGACACATGTTGATCACCTAGATATGACAATGGTGATTGATCAGCAGTGATTCAGCCCAGTATTGAGAGGGGGATTGAAGGAGTCATATCAATGGTGAAAAAGGAAGTCCTCACTTGCTGTGAGGTGATGATACAGCCAGTTACAAGTAATTTGTTCCCACATGATAGAAAACATACTGCATGCATGTCATTGCACCATAGCATAGATAAATGTGTACTACAAGAACAGAGAACAAGCTATGTACTAGGGCTGGAGAACCAAGAAGTGCTAGCACTACAGTTTGAAACCAATGTGTCAGAGACATCAGGACTGGGTATGTATGAGAGGTTGACAAAGGACAACTTGTCATGCCCTTCAAAAAGTGCAATCCCATTGCAGCTTAGAATATGCCTTACCTCACCCACCTGACAATCTGCATCCTTTAACAGTGTCTGTGCCTCCTTATATTCATCATATACAATCATACATATAATATCAATTTCTTGGATATGTAGGAGACAGTACTTTGTGTGTGCAGTGAAGGCTTCATGAGTTGCACAAGCAAGCTGTAGCATCCATAGGGAATGGAGATCTTTGACCTCTTGATCCTGCTTAGTTGATATCTGATGACACTATAAGAATGCCAACTCGATACTTGAGTGTACTCATAGTTGTAAGTAGAGTTTTGCCTTTTTCTATAGATGACTGGGTTGTGAGGATTCATTGGAAGGTAAAGAGAACTCTAAGTGAGTTCACTTTGGATTAGGCTTGCTACTTGACCTGCCATTGTGTTAACAGACTCTAGCTCAGGTGCTGTGGATGAGGTTGCTGGAAGTGGGTCAAAGGATAGTGGTGTGGTTGGAGGGGTTATGATGGTTGAGTTTGGGGGTGTTTGGTCCAAAGCGTCAGATGAGTTCATCATCAGTAAGCTGTGGGATGATGGAGATGCAGAGAAGTAACCATTTCCATGTTGTAACACTAGATGTATCTTACATAATCAAAACTGGGTCAGTTCTGGCCCCCTTGCCCTAATGGCTTCATCACCATCTTTGCAAATTCCATTTATTTCAGACCAGATCCCATTCCAGTGCTCCAGTTGTTGGAAGGATTTCCCTAATGGTGATGCAATCACCCAGCATTTGACCTATGAGGCCCAGGATTCATATGGACAGTGGCTCATGCAATCTCTGCCTGAAATGCAGGATTTTTGTCTGAGAGCTGAGTATAATGATGATACCAATGAGGCTCCAGATGGTAAGTCCATGTCACACTCTTATCAATTTGTGCTAACTTCATGCACCCAAGTTGATTTTGAACAGGATATGGTAAACCTGTTCAACAATGATGTTGATGAAGATCATTCCACAGATTCATTGGGAATGCAACCAGATATTGAAGACAGCCAAAGAGTGTGTGCTGATCATCAAACATTCCCTTATGTTCCAACTGCCACAATCCCTGACCATACATGATACTATCACCCCAAGAAGAGTTTGCATCATCTTGGCAGATTAAATCTCCTTCAATCCATGGACCAAGATAGGTTTTGTCACATTCATGACTCAGAAAATGTGTATTATCCCTTCATGTCAAAGAGTGAGTGAGAACTTGTGAATTGGCTCTCCAGTGGCTCTCTATCCCAAAAAGAAATCAACAGGTATCTACACTTGCAATGCATATGTACACCCTGGTCTCAGGAGTATATAATGACAAGTCAACAGAATAAAGAAAACCCTGTCTTGTTTCACACAGAAAAGGATCTATGCACTCAGATTGAGTCACTGCTGGAATCCCATGTTGGCATTGGTAGGAAATCAAGGTCAGATTATACAAAACAAAGTCACTGTTGATTGTGTATTGGCAAGATGGTCTTGATGTCATCAAACATCTATTCAGTAAACCCATGTTTGCCCTATGTATGGACTTTGATTCATATTATGAGTACAAGAAAACACCAGATTGTTACAATTCACCTCTTTTCTTTCTCCTTTCCTCACCATTGCTGCTTATGTGTCCCTTATTGCTTTGTCATCCAACCAGCCAGACCCTTTGTCATATTCCTTTAGTCCTCATCCAATCTAACTCAGACTTCCTCTTCCTTTCCTGACACCTATGTCATTGATGCTTACGCTTCCATCCAATCCAACTTGGACCCCTTGTTGTTCTTTCCCCCTTCTCCCATATGTGGTAGTTGGTCCGTGCATCCTCCAGACTAGCATATAAGCCCTTGTTATCTAGCATGTACCCTAAGCTAGATTTACCTGGCATACCCTGCAATCTACCCTCATGGTCTTTTGTCTTTGCTCCTTGACCACCAACAAGGTCTTTCCTTGTCTGGAAGTACTCTCACTGCTGTAGGAAGACCCTCAGCACCCCTTTGTCCTTCACTCTGTAGGAAGACCCTCTGGATAACATCCTCAGTCCCAAAGGTATCAGTCCTTTGTCCTTGCTCCTTCATCTGCTAGGTCTGCACTTGTCCCTACCTGGGCCAAGCATAACAAAAGTCTAGCTTCCTTTTACAAGGCTACCATTGCCATAGTCCTTCACCATTTCCCGGCAGCAGGGGTACCAATATGGAGTTTGGTGGGTTTCACAGGGGTGGTGAGGGTGGGGGCAGTGGTGGAAGATCCTGAAGATCCGGCAGCAGGTTGGGAGGACATTGGTGGAGGGAGGAGAACAATGGGACTGTGAACAACAGTTGGAGGAGTGAGGGGGTGAGGAGTAATGAGTTCATTGAAGAGATGAGTGAGGTCAGGGTCTTCTTCCTGAGGTGGAAGTGGTTTGTTGGAGGGAGTCTCTGAAAGGTACTCCTCCTCTTTGTCAGGGGATGATTCAGAGTCATGGAGAGTTGAGGTGGAGTGCCACCCAGAGGACAAGAGAGGGGGTCAGTGGGAAATGGTGAAGGACTATGGTAGTGGTAGCCTTTGAAGTAGAAGCTAGACTTTTGTTATGCTTGGTCCAGGTAGGGACAAGTGCAGACCTAGCAGATGAGGGACAAGGATGAAGGACTGGATATCTTCAGGACAGGGGACATTATCCAGAGGGTCCTCCTTTGGAGCAAGGGCAAAGAATGCTAAGAGTCTTCCTACAGTGACAAGGGTACTTCCAGATGAGGAGAAGTCCTTGTTGGTGGTTGAGGAGCGAAGGTGAAGGATTGAAACAGTAGATTGCCAGGGTATGCCAGGTGAGTCTAGTTTGTCACATCCTGTGTCAGTCTGACTCTTATTTCTGATCCTCCATCCATTCCTCTGATCCAATACCCCTATTCTGACTCCTGTATGTATTCTGACTCCTCTGTATATCTCCAACTCTGTTTCCAAACTCCTATGTACTTCTGTTATCTCCATTTAGTTTAGTTCTGCTCATAGACTTCGCCCACAGCTGTGTTCTCTATGCAAGCACAGCTCTGGCATTCTCCTACCTGGAAGCACAGCTCCAGAGTAGTTTCCCTTCCACCTCCATCTTTGTCATCCATCTCTGTCATCCATAGTACATAGCCTTGGACTCTGAAGTATATAAGCTCATACTTACCTCCTGTATTACTTCAGTCTGAATATTGATTCTAGCCATCTTCTCCTATTCTCTCTTTAGTCTTCCTCCATCAGACTCCATCTCTAACATCTCCATCCTTCTCTGTCCAACCTCTGACCTCAAAGGACTGAGAGCATACAAGAGTACAGCATGCCATCCCACATCGCTGAGACCAACATCCTCGACACCTCCATCATCTCCGACCTTCTGGACCCCTCTTGTCCATCTCACCTCTCTCATCCACACCTTTGACTGACCGGAGCAGAGTAGAGAAGAACAGGCTCTAACATAGCTTAAGGGTACATGGCTAGATGACAAGGGTTTATATACCTGTCTGAGGGGTACATGGACCAACTATCATGTAAGGGAGAAGAAGAGAAGAGACAATGAGATGTCCAAGTTGGATCAGACAAAAGCATAAGCAACAATGACAAGAGAGTCAAGAAAGGAAATGGGAATCTGAGTTGGATTGGATGAGGGCTAAAGGAAAATAACAAAGGGTCTGGCCAGTTGGACAATGAAGTAATAAAGGATTTGTAAGTGGCAGTGGTAGGAAAAGGAGGTAGGAGGAAAGAAAAGGGGCAAATCATAACAATAAGCTCCTGACTGGCCCTGAATGGAGGTGTGAGCTGGTGCATACCCATGGAGATCTTGAAGATGTTGAAAGTAATAGTAAAGACAATAGTCTGGATGGTGAAGAGATGGAGCTTTGGCTGTGTGATCCAGTGGCCTGTATTTGGAAGTTAATTGGAAGTCCTGCATTTCACAGAGAAATCACATATGTATCTGAGAAAGTATGTATATGTAGATCAAGTTGGAAGCAATTGATGGTACAATGAAATATAGACAGGTGATTGGTGGTGGGAGATGCAAGTAAGTTCTGCTTGCCTGATGAATATTTAGTGTCACTTGCCACTGGGTGCTATGATCACACTTGTAATTCTTGTGTCTGACAAGACTGAGTTGTCACATTTTAAAGGGGACAAGAATGTGTGGCCAGTATATTTGAGTATTGGAAACCTATCAAAGGAAGTTCACCATCAGCTAGGTTGCTTACCTGTATCCAAACTCAAGTCCCTGAGTGACAACTTGGTTGCTCAATTCCATCTCTTCTGCTATTGCATGAGGCAGATGCTTTGTCTGTTGGTAGATGCTGGTCAACATGGAGTGGAGATGGTCTGTGCTGACAGGCAGATTTAGAGGATTTTCCCAATCCTCACTGTCTGCATTGGAGATCATCCAGAACAGTGCCTTGTTGCATGTTGCACCAAGAATCACTGTCTAAAATGCTTGGTGCAATCAAATGAGTAAGACCTCAACTAGACATTTCTGTCATGCAATCAAACACAAACAACACATGTACTCCATGCACAAGCTAATGACCAATACCCACTGGAATTCGTTGCTCAAGGTCTTTGATCTATTTTCTCCCTGTTTTGGATTGATCTTCTATACACTGACATCTTTACTGCCATTTCCTCTGACATTCTCCACCAGTCACACTAAGGTATCTTCAAAGATCACTTCAAAAAATGATGTACTATACAAAACTTCAATGCTCATTTTCATGCCATGCCTGTGTTCCTGGGACTATGCCATTTCAAGGAAGGCATTTTTAAAGTTAAAAGTAGATGGGCACTGATCACAAACAGCTCCAGCAAGTGTTTCTCACTGCTCTAGTTGGTGTTTCACTGCACCTGGACATCCTCAAAGCTGGATCCAGTCTACTCAATTTTATCTACCTTGTCCAATACCAGTTACACATGGATCACACATTGGTTGCCTCACAGCAGGCTCTTGATGATTTCCATGCAGTCAAGGATATTTTCATCAAACTTGGATGCTGTGAACACTTCAACATTCCTAAGATCCACTCACTACTTCATTATGTAGAGACAATCAAAGCTCTAGGTAGTCTTGATGGTCTTAATACAGAGATGTCTGAATGGCTACATCTTGACTTTGCAAAGAAAGTGTTGAAGAAAGATATCTTATCTTTCATCTTATCTATTCATCTTATCATTTGAAGATGATCTCCCATGACTCATAATCTATTATACAGTGGTTCAAACAACTGTCCCAATATTTGCTTGTTTTGCACTAAAGCTCATTGGGACAGTTGTTTGACTTTCAGTTGCAAATGGTATCTAGTACTTGGTATGACCTCCCTTGGCCTTAATAACTGCTTGGATCCTTCTAGGCATGCTTTCTATCCATTTCTCACACTCTTCCACAGAAATCTCCACTACTCTTCCACTCTTTCCCATAATTGATGAACTCCTGTAGGAGCACTTGGATATCCTGAAAGGCATCTTTTGAGATGATTCCATATATGTTCAATGGGATTGAGGTCTGGAGACTGTGTAGGCCAATCAAGAAGCTTGATATCTTGCTTATCAAACCACCTCTAAGCTCTTCTAGAGGTATGTTTGGGATCATTGTCCTGCCGGAAGATGATATCATCTTGAGAGATTCCAGATTCCTCCATGCTTTGCAGCAGTCCTTGCTTCAGAATTGCCACATACTGTTCAGCATCCATCCTTCCCTCAACTTCACTTAAAACCCCAACTCTATTCCATCCTATGCATCCCCACACCATCAGAGAACCTCTTCCAAATTTGACTGTACCTTTTGTCATATCCTGTGTCAGTCCAACCCCTAGTTCTGACCCTCCAACCCTTCCTCCGATCTGACACCCCTAATTCCAACTCTGTATGTATTTCCGACTCCTATATATCTCTCCGACTCCGTTCTGACATCTTATCTCTTATCTCTGTATATCTGACATCTGTACTCATGGCCAGCATCTTATGTTGCTGGTTCCAGACATCGCCTCCATACCTTAGTTCCATACCTTATTAGTGATCCATAGCATTGATGTCACATTAGTGATCCGGTGTCAGTCCTCTCCGACTTCCATCTCTGCCCTCCATAGTACATAGCCTCAGACTCCATACTATATAAGCTCTGTACTTACCTCCTATAACCTTAGTCTGAATATCAATTCTAGCCATCTTCTTCACTCTTCCCTTCAGTCTGCCTCTGTTGGATTCCATCTCCAACATCTCCTCCTTCTCTGTTTGACCTCCGACCTCAGAGGACTGAGAGCACGCAAGGGTACAGCATGCCATCCTGCATTGCTGAGACCAATGTCCTCGACACCTCCAACCTTCTGGACCCCTTCCAGACCCCTCTCGACCCTCTCGACCTTTCATCTGCACCTCTGATTGACTGGAGTGGAGCGGAGAAGAATGCGCTCTAATACCTTTGACCTCTCTGGATATTAGGCCCTCACCCTTCTTTTTCCATACATACTCTTGTCCATCTGACCCTATTCTGTTGATTTTGGTTTCATCTGAC
>JBBPLV010001382.1:0-10034 GCA_038089975.1 Boletellus ananiceps | reverse complement strand
CCCACCCCCATCCCTGTTTGACACATCAACCAAACCTCTAACTGGAATGGTGACATCATCTTCACCACCAAACTCTATGTCTGTACCTGTGGAATTCTCTACCAAACCCTCTTCCATATTATCAACTGTGAAAGTGAAAATGTGATCCTAGGAATGCCCTGGCTTAAAGTAGCCAACCCCACCATTGACTGGACTGAACACACCCTTGCCATCCCCATTGTTTTGGATCAGACTAACGAGCTCAACAATTAGTATGTTGCTGATGAGCTCTGACATGCTGCCAAGCTTTGGTACCCCTCTCCTTTGACTCCTCAACCAGTCAGACACATTGATGCTGATGAGATCTATGACAAACAACTCTACAAATACTTGGGATATGAAACCCAGGGTCAGTTCACTGATCAGGCTGTAGAAGTCTGTTCTCTCCAGTGCATGATCAAATGAGGAGTATGCTATTATCAGAACACCAATCCCAAACAAGCTAAGCTCATTGCCAAGCTCACCACAGCTATGGACCTTGCTATGAAAGCAGAGCTTGCCAAACACAAGATCACTCTACTCAAAGAATATTCTGCTTTCTCCTTGGTCTTTACCAAGGAAGCAGCCGACCACATTCCCCCTTCCCATCCATATGATCACAAGATCAACCTTAATAAGTCCTTTGTGTTACGCAGGGCATACCTTGAGGGGTGAGACTAGGACTGACCAACAGGCAGGACACTCATGAAGAGGTACGACTCAGCCCAAAGGGAACTAGAGACTATACGGTCGTGAGACTGGACTAAGAGGCGAAGGATGAGGACCCAGAAGAGGGGACTCAGACTGAGGACGACTCAAGGTTTACGCTGAATTGCGCAGATCAAGAATGAGATACATGAGCTGTAGCTAAGGTTTATATAAGTTGGGAAACCGTGCACAGACCATGTACTAGAAATGGGAAAGAACAAAGGAGAAACCTAAATCAGAAAGTCCAAGTTGAATCGGACGAAAGCATAAGCGGAAATGACTACAAAGGAACTATGGAAACTTTGAGAACGTTCCATAGTAGAAGAACATGGATATGAGAATAAACGAAGAGTCCTGGAATACGGGAACGGGTGGGGCGAAGACAAGACAACAGGATGATGTGAGGATAAAGGAAAGAAACCGTAACACTTTGTCCCTAAAGTAGGGAAACTCTACCTGCTTTCTCTGGATGAACAGAAAGCTACAGAAGCTTTCCTTGAAGAGAATCTCCACACTGGAAAGATATACCCTTCAAACTCCCCTCAAGCCTCCTCTTTCTTCTTCATGAAAAAAAGGATGGTGGTCTTCAACCCTGCCAAGACTACCATTACCTCAATGAACATACCATCTGTGATGCCTATCCCCTTCCTCTCATCTCTGACCTCATTGACAAACTCTGTGGTGCCAAAGTCTTCACCAAGTTTGATGTCCGCTGGGGCTACAACAATGTCCATATCAAGAACAGACATCAATGGAAGGCAGCCTTCATCACTCATAAAGGCCTCTTCAAACCCATGGTAATGTTCTTTGGACTTACCAACTCTCCTGCCACATTCCAACATTTCATGAATGACTCATTCAGAGACCTCATTGCTGAAGGATGGCTCATCATCTACATGGATGACCTCCTTATTTTCTCCCCTGACACCAAAACACACAAGGAACAAACCAAGTGGATCCTTCAACAAATGCAAGAACTTGACCTCCATCTCAAGATTGAGAAGTGCAAGTTTGCCATCTCTAAGATTGAATATCTTGGGATGATCATTAAGCCTAGACAACTTGCTATGGACCCTGTTAAGCTCGCTAGAATTTCTAAGTGGCCTATTCCTCAGAAAGTTAAGGATGTCTGCTCATTCTTTGGTTTTGCCAATTTCTATTGGTGATTTATCCCTGATTACTCCTCCCTTGCTCACGCTCTCATTGATATGATGAAGAAGAACCTCACTTGAAACTGGATGCCCTAGTGCCAAGATGCTTTCAATGTGCTGAAATGCATCTTCCTCTTACAACCCATCCTCCATCTCCCTGATCCCAATTGTCCCTTTGTCATTACCACTGATGCCTCCAAACATGCATCTGGTAGTGTTCTCCTCCAAACTGATGTCAATGGTGATTGGCATCCTTGCTTGTACCTCTCTCAGTCATTCTCTTTTGCAGAATGAAACTACAATATCTATGACCAAGAACTCCTTGCTGTCATCTGTGGTCTCAAGGTATGGAGACATTACCTCCACAGATCTCCCTCTCCTGTCCAAGTCTTCACAGATCACAAGAACCTTATGTTCTTTCATCAACCCCAAAAGCTCAACCATCACCAAGCTTGCTGGCTCCTTGACCTTGCTGACTTTGACCTCAAAATGATCCATGTCTCCAGGAAACTTCTCTCTGCCCCCAATACCCTCTCCTGCCACCCTGACCTTCTACCCTCCAACAACTCTGATAATGCTGACACCATCATGCTTCCTCCCTCCCTCTTTGTCAATCTTATTGATGCTGAACTCTCTCACAAGCTGGCTGCCTCCTCCTTCTCCAACCCCCTTGTCCTTGACTCCCTTCATGCCCTTGATGGTGAGGTGCCCCTTAAATTCTGCTCTCATCTCTCTGACTGGCACTTCAAAGCTGGCATCTTTACCTATCAGGGTTGTGTCTATGTTCCTGCTGACTCTGACCTCCACCACACTATTGTTGCCTGTTCCCATGATCATCCCTTTGCCAGACATCCCAGTTATCTTAAAATCTGTCAACTTGTTGCTTTGGAATTCTGGTGGCCTGGTCTGGCCCAATTTGTGTGACAATACATCAATGGCTGTTCTATTTGTCAGCAAAATAAGGTCAACACCCACCCAATGACACCCCCCCTTGTACCTATCCCTTCCCACTGCTCCTGTCCCTTCCAGGAAGTCTCTTCTGACCTTGTCACCAGCCTTCCCTTGTCCTCTGGCTTTGATGCTCTCCTGGTCATGGTCAACCATGGCCTTACTAAGGGGATAATTCTATGCCCCACCAAGCAAACTGTAACTACTGAGGGAATTGCCATCCTCTTTTTCCACAAAGTCTACATCTGATTTGGTGTTATGCAGGGCACACCTTAAGTATGTGGACTAGGACTGACCAATGGGCAGGATACTCACAAAGAGGTACAACTCAGTCCAAAGGGAACTAGAGGGACTATATGGTCAAAGACTGGACTAGAGATGAAGGACAAGGATTTGGAGGAATACTCAGACTGAGGATGACTCAAGGTGATGCTAAATTGTATAGAACAAGAATATTGTACAGGGTTTGTAGCTAAGGCTTATATAGTTGAGCCCATCATGTACAGACCATGTACCAAGAAAGGAGAGAACAAAAGAGTAACTGAAAACAGAGTCTGAATTGAATTGGACAAGAATGTAAACATTGTGACTACAATGGAATGATGGATACTTTGAGAATGTTCCAAAGGAGAAGAACATGAGAGTACTTGTAAAGAAAAAGGCCTGAGATGCAGGAATGAGATGGGTAGAGACAAGATAATAGGAGAACATGTGGATAGAGGAAAGAAATTGTAACATTTGGGCTATACAACAAGATTATCTCAGATCAAGGCCCCAAATTCACTTCTATCTTCACAAAAGAACTCAGAAACCTCCTTGGATATTCCCTGTCCCTCTCCACCACCTATCATCTCCAATTAGATGGTGAAATGGAATGTGTGAACCAAGAAGTTGAAACATACCTCTGGATCTTTTGCCAAGAGAATCTATCCTCATGGTCTAAGATGATCTCTCATGCTGAATTTGCTCACAATCACCACCCTCACTCCATCACAGGGAAATCTTCATTCTTTCTCATGATGGGCATTGATCCCCATTTCCTTTCCACTATCATCTCTGATACTTCTATTCCTACAGTAGAAGCACACCTCAAGCTTCTCTCTACAGCTCAAGATGAAGCCCTGGCTGCTCATGTCCTTGCTCAACAGGTCATGAAATCATGCTCCTCCCAAAGATTCAAACCCTTCACTAAGGGAGACAAGGTCTGGCTTGAGGCCAGAAATCTCAAACAACACATTGCCTCCCCCAAACTTGCTCCCAAACAAGAAGGACCCTTCATCATCACCAACACTATTCCCAATCACATACAAGCTATGTCTCCCAAAGATGTGGAAGATTCATAACTTATTCCATGCTTCTCTTCTATCTCCCTATTGTGAGAATGACATTCATGGGAAGAACTTCCTGAAACCTTATTGTAGGAGAAGAAGAATATGAAGTAGAACAGATCTTATGCCACCATGGCCCTTCAGCTAACCAGCAATTCCTCATCCATTGGAAAGGCTATACACCTGAAGATGACTCCTGAGAATCCAAATGGAATCTTAAACATTCCAAGTCCACTCTCCCTGAGTATAAAAGACTTCACCTGTCTGTGTTTCCCCTCTAGAACCTTTCTCCAACTACCACCATCATTGTCTACTATGTTCAATGTCCCTCCCACTCGCCACATCTTCACTCACCTCATCCACCCCATACCCAACCCTGACAATAACTCTTGTCTCCTCATGTCCCTGATGTTATGGTTTCTTTCCTTTATCTACATGTTCTCCTATTGTTCTATCTTCACCCATCCCACTCTCACATCCCAGGCCTTTTTCTTTACAAGTATGATCATGTTCTTCTTTGGAATGTTCTCAAAGTATCCATCATTCCTTTGTAGTCATGATGCTTACATTGTTGTCCAATTCAACTCAGACTCCCATTTCAGCTATTCTTTTGTTCTTTCCCTTCTTAGTACATGGTCTGTGCATGCTTGGTCCAACTATATAAGCCTTAGCCACAAACACTGTACACTATTCTTGTTCTATGCAATTCAGCATTGCCTTGAGTCATCCCTCAGTCTGAGTCCTCATTCAGAGTCCTTGTTCTTCATCCCTAGTCTAGTCTTTGACTGTATAGCTTCCTAGTTCTCTTTGGGCTGAGTCATACCTCTTCATGAGTGTCCTGCCTGTCAGTCAGTCTTAGCCCATATACTCGAGGTATACTCCTGTGTGACACCTGATGTTGCAAGATGCAGGCCTCACTACTATCTTAGATCCCAAGCTAGAAGAAGACTCCCCCCTCGACACCCTCTACCTTGCCTTCATGTACAACACATCTCTTGGCAATTATGTCCAATACCTCATGCAAGCCTCTGATACAGGTCTAGTCAAAACCTCTCTTCCAGGAATGCTCCAACATCTGTGGGCACAACAACAGGACACTCTCCTCATGGCCCTCTACCAACTCAGCATGGAAAAGTCCTCATTGAGGTTGACACTGAAGTCCAGGCCCTGGCTCCATTAGACCCTACACCCCCTAGTGATCTTCCCCTGTCTCCATCCAGTCTTCTTCCCAATCATCCCATCACTGTTCCCCTGTCTGCACTCTCTTCTATCCTTTGTCATCCCACACTCCTTTGTCATACTGAAATCCTCATAGACCCAGCTGGAACCACTAGTCCCACTACCGATTGTGTCACATTCAATGTCCCCCTATCTGCTTCATTGTCTCCTCTTGCACCTGAAGAAGAAGAAGCCCTTGACCAGGCAGAGGCTATTGACTACCCCATGTCCATCCCCATTCCCTTGACCCACTCTCGCTATCATGAGCAATGCTTCCAGTATAGATACTTAGGGCATATACAAGTCCACTACTAGTTTTACCAATGTCCATCCTGTCTAGTCTTTCATCCTGGTCACTTGTAATCCCACTGCTCTCTTCATCACATCACCCCTCCTCATTCTACCACATTATCTTCTCCATACTTGAGTAGATCTTCCAGATGACCCTCTTCCTCTTCCTCATCCTCTGGCATATCAAACTGGGCCACAACAGAGTGGCCTTCCACCTAGTCCTCCAATGATGACCCTATCCCTGTCCTCCCTCCAATCCCCATTGTTACAGCTGCCCCAGACCTTGATTCTAACATTGCCCATGCTGTCTGTGCAGGATGGACACTTATGTTCCATGAAGCATGAACTCTGGCCCAACAAGGATCTATGGGATATCTTACACCCTTCTCCAATGGGAATACAGTCCCTGATGATGATGGAGATGATGTATTTGATGATAGCGCATACACCAACATGACTGGTTCCCCTGGTCTCTCCTCTTGTGATTTTTAGTTTTAACTGGTAGTTTCAACACTACTATGGGGGTAATGTTACAATTCACCCCTTTCCTTTCCTCTTGTCCTCTTTTCTCATCATTACTGTTTACATTTCTCTTATTACTTCACAGTCCAACTGGCCAGACCCTTTGTCATTCTTCCTTAGTCCCTATTCAATCCAACTCAGACTTCTTTTCCTTTCTTGACTGACTTGTCACTTTTGCTTATGTCTTTGTCCAATCCAACTCGGATGCCTCATTGTCTTCTCTCTCCTTCTTCTTTATACAGTAGCTGGTCCATGCACTCTGCAGATAGGTATATAGACCCTTGTCATTTAGCCATGTACTCCACACTAGACTTACCTGGCATACCTTAGCAATCTACCACTTTGGTCCTCAGTCTTCACTCCTCAACCATCAGCAAGGACTTCTCCTTGACTGGAAGTATCTTTGTCACTACAGGAAGACCCTTAGCATCCTTTGCCCTCACTCCAAAGGAAGACCATTTGGATAATGTCCCTTGTCCTGGAAGTATCCAGTCCTTCATTGTCATTCCTTATCTGCTAGGTCTATGCTCATCCCTACCTGGGCCAAGCATAACACTCTCCATGCTCTCCCTGGGGAACTCCCTGCTAAATTCTATTTCCACCTGTTGGATTGGAAATACAATGCTGGTATCCTTACTTTTCATAACTGAATCTATATTCCTACAGACTTGGCCCACCACCACTCTATTGTCTTCTGCCATCATGACCATCTTGCTACTGGCCACCTGGGTGTTTTAAAGACCTGACAACTTGTTGTCTCTGAATTTTGGTGGCCTGGCCTCCTTCATCTACCAATATGTTGTTGGCTGTGCTGTGTGCCAACAATACAAGGCCAACACCCATTCCACACACTTGCCACTCACTCACATCTGCTGTACTGCCACTCACCCCTTCCTGCAGGTCTCCTGTGATCTTATCATTGACCTCCCCATCTCTGCAGGCTTTGATTCCTTATTGGTTGTGGTCAACCATGGCCTTACAAAAGGGGTAATTCTCTGCCCTACTAAGAAAACCATTGATGCTTTTGGCATTGCCACCCTCTTTTTCTCTGCTGTATACAAAAGATTTGGTCTCTACAAGAAGATAATCTCTGATAGAGGTCCTCAATTTGCTGCTGCCTTCACAAAAGAACTCAGAAAACTCCTTGGGTATGAACTTACCCTCTCTATTGCTTATCATCCACAGACTGATGGGGAAACTGAACAAGTCAACTGAGAGATCAAGACCTACCTCCATATCTTTTGCAATGCAAATCTCACAGCCTGGGCAGAACATATCACCCTTGCTGAGTTCACACACAATTACTGCCCCCATTCTGTCACCAATCAGTCATCATTCTATCTTATGATGGGATATGAACCCTGACCCTTCCCAACTATCATCTCTGAGACTTCCATTCCCATAGTAGAATCATGCCTCAAACTTCTGGCTATGGCATGAGAGGAAGTCCTTGCTGCACATGAACTTGCCTGCCAGATCATGAAGGCATGGAATTGGAAGGTCTTCAAACCCTTCAAAGTCAGAGATGAGGTGTGGTTGGATGGGCACAACCTGAAATGCTCTCTACCCAATCCCAAATTTGTCACAAAAAGAGAAGGCCTTTTCACCATCACCACTATCCTCTCCCCTATCACATACAAACTCCAACTTCCTCAAACATAGAAGATCCATAGCACATTCCATGCTTTCTTGTTATCTTCCTATCACAAGAACCCTGTCCATGGATAGAACTACCCTTCCCCACTACCTGACCTCATAGATAATGAGGAACATTGAGAAGGTTCTTCAGCACAAAGGTGTCCTTCTCACCAGAAATACCTTGTCTGATAGAAGGGATACTCTGCAGAGGAAGACTCCTGGCTCCCAGAAAGGGGGTTTGTCCATGCCAAGGAAGTCCTTTAGGACTATAAGAACTCTCTCCATCATCAATGACCATCCAGTTCCTCCTGACCTTCAACCAACACCATGGACACCTCTCACATCCCCACCACTGTGCTCCCCATTGTCATAAGTGGTACCCAAGTCTACAGCCCTTCCCCCATTGCTGATGCCCTCCTTAATACTGCCCTCCTCAACTCCTGCCTTGTCACCATCCTAGACCATGTCATTGACCCCACCTCCCCCCTTGGTTTCCTACATGAGACCTATACCCATCATATGTCAATCTAAAACACCATTATTGCCCTCTCTGACTTTAGCTCAGAGAACCCTGCCATCCACATCCTGCTTACCCTTCTACAACATTCTGATCTCTGTCTTCACAACACCCTCCTCATCACACTCTCCCAACTTGGCCTTGGTAGGACTTATAGACCATATAGACAAAACACTCCAATCCATCAGAAATGCTAGCCCCACTCTCCCTGACATGATCATGTTCACCAATCCTGCCTCCCCCAACACTCATAGCTCTACACAGAATGATGACCCCATCACTGGTTCCCACAAACAGTACTGGCAAGCATGCTTACACTGCCATCACCTCAGCCACAACAAGTTGTACTGCAAGTGGTACACTTGCCCTGGATGTTCTCTGACCACCCCTAGACATATCCTTGCCAGATTAGTATGGTGGAAAACACTTGACAAATCCATGAAAGACCTAGGATTCACATGATGTCAAACTGATGTCAGATTATTCATCTATTGCAAAGGTACAGAGCTCATCCTAGTGATTATCTATGTAGACAATGTCCTATTCTGTGGACCAAACAAAGCTTTAGTAGATAAGCTACAGGCTGTATTCATGAAAAATGGGAATATCACAATCTTGGAGAACCTCATGAGTTCCTGAGAATGAACATCTGTTGAGAATACCATAAGCTCTACCTGGACTAGAGACTATACCTTGACAAAGTGCTAGAATGGTATGGCATGACAAATGCCAAGCCAGCACATACACTATTACCTCTTGGTTATTACCTGGAGAAGAATGATGCCAAAGTCAACCCTGAGTTGTGGATGCACTACCAACAGGTCATCAGCTCATTACTTTACCTCACATTTGGAACATGACCCAACATTACACATGTGGTGAATCAGCTCATGAGAGCTTCAGCTAATCCATTCCAAGCCCATCTCAACAAAGCCTTACATGTTTGTCACTACCTAGTAGGTACCCACAATTATACACTGGTGTACAATCAAAGAGTTAATGGGCAATGATTGTGAGAATGGTCCAGTGGATGAGTAGTTTGACTATTTCGGCTATTTCAGATACATCATGTATTTCATCTATGTCATGTATTTTGTCTGTTTTGCCTCTCTCAGCTGTTTCAGCCATTGTCACGTGCTTTCCTTTTTGGCCATTGCTTCAAGTGGAGTTTGAATCAGTCCTCCATTGGGCCCTACAGTTGCAGCCACCCATGCTCACAGGTGAGCAGCTTTGGTGACCTGTCCTACACACTCAACACACCCACTCCCCATCCTGTACCTGTTCTACTTGCAAGACACCTGTTCTGTGCACCCAACAACAACTCACTGAAAGCCTGTCCACTGTGAGTTACTCCAAAATCTTGCTGATACCACTGATTTTCACTACAGATCTTGATTGATAAAGTTGGATTTGCCTTTTCCTCTATCTCTTACTTCTCATTGTCCTTCTGGTGAGTATCTTGACTTATTTACTCTGTTCTTTTTGTTCCTTTGTTATATTTTGACTGATTTCTCTTATTGTTTTTTATTGATATTGGTGTTTGACTGATTTTCATCATAGATCTTTACTCATAGGGCTTTGATTGCTGTCTTTGACCTTTGGTAAGTATTGGATAGTGTGTTTGTCACACATTTTAATACATTAACACATTTCTGTTATAGGTCTTTTGCTTGGTAGGGCTTCTATGTTCATTTC
>JBBPLV010001381.1:0-10036 GCA_038089975.1 Boletellus ananiceps | reverse complement strand
TGCAGGTGCAATGCTGGACAGAGCATGAGGTGCATGATGGAGTTGGAGCAATCGGCACATACTGATGAGATGAAGCAGCAAGCATGAAAGGAGGAGGAGTGTTGCCAACAAGAGGAAGCAGAGTGGCAGTAGTGTGAGGAGGTGGAGTAACTGTGGCATGTGGAGGTAGTGCACTGCAAGTTCAAGGGGAAGGCGCAGTGAGAGGTGGAGGCAGAGGCGAGATGCCAAAAGGGGGAGGAGGTCAGGGCATACCAGGTGGCAGAGCAGTGGAGGACACAGCTTGCACAGGCAAGGGGGGAGGTGATGGCTCAGCAAGGGGGCAAGCTGGAGAAGTGAGTGGAGGTGAGGGCACAGGTAGTGGAGATAGAGCAGGTGTCGGGTCATGTGTCCTGCATGTTGTGCATGTGGGCCAGGTGGCAGTGAGACTGCAAGACTAATGATGACCAGGTATGGGGGGCCATGTGCATCCTTTGCCAAACCAACAAGAAAAAATGCTCTTGGGTAGGTGTGGAGCAGGAGATGTTGGTGGATGGAGGCTCCAAGGCTGGAGCAAAAATGAAGCAGAGAGTGTGGTTGGATGTGACATCAGTGAAAAAGAGGGTGTGGACCACCAAGGGAAAGGAGGTGGCAGTGGATGATGGTGACAATGAGAACAAGGTGGAGCTTGTCCTGAAATCACTTTCAGAGGTTGTGGTGTTCCACAGAGATGCCCTGGGAATGCTGATGGAGGCAGTGACAGGACTCCTAGGCCAGATAGAGGTGTGGAAGGAGGTATAGACCATAGCAGAATTCTGTACACAGGAGGCCTTGTTGGCCCTCACAAAGAAGTTCATCCAGGGGTTGTCATGAGAGTGGAGAGTGGAGTGAAGGGAGAAGCAGGGGTAAGGGTGCCAAGGGAGATAGTGGAGAAGGAGATCCAAACTGGAGTGGAGGTGGAGGAGGATGAAGAGATGGTAGTCAGAGAGGATGAGGAGATGGTGAGCAGAGAGGATGTGGATGGGAAGGGTGAGGTGGAGGAGAGCAGAGGAAGTAGCATGCCCCCTCTGACTGTGACCCTTGAGTAAATAGTTTAGCAATATATCATGCACATTTCAGACAGAACAATGTCAGAGGTACACATGATGTTTAAAGTTTGTGTGGACCAGGCTTGGTTGGATAGTGGTAATGGAAGTCATCAATGAGTTTGTTGGCATTGCCCAACTCCATCATGAGGAGCCATGAGGTTTATTCATCAGTCCTTTCATAACCAGCCCATTGGACTAAGTATAGGAGCTGGCAATATTAGCATCAGTGATTGACCTTGGAGTCAAGGATGTCAGTGATCTCATACTGTACTTCTCTGCCAACCTTGATCAGAGGTGGTGGAGGTTGTACCTGATTAGGGATGGTGTTCAGTGCGGAAGTTTCGAGTTGCGAGATGTGGAAGACAGGGTGGACAAACTTCATAGAGTCTGGGAGCCAGAGTGTGAAGGAGTGCATCCTGGGTCATGCTATGATGGCTAATGGTCTGAAATTTTTGTTGGAGAGCTTTTTTGACAGATGGGTAGTCTGAAAGTATTTGGCTTTTACATAGACCTCATCTCCAACAGCAAAGTCTGGAGGTGGCGAGTGCCAGGAGTTGGTGGGTCCTTGGTAGCATTGCTGGGCCAGGGCCATCTCGGAGCAGAGGAACTCATGGAGTTGATGGAGGTCAGAGGTAAACTCCTGGATGTGGGAGGAACTCAGGAGGAGGGAGGTATCAATGGAGATGTTCAGGCAGTAACCTTTATTGGCAAAGAAGGGGGAGATGTTGGTGGTTGTGATGGGTGCATTATTAAAGGTGAACTCCATGAGGGGCAGGAGGTCTGCCCAGTCATCCTGTTGGTAGTTGTAGTAGATTTGGAGGTACTGCTCGAGGGTTTGGTTAGTCTACTCAGTCTGACTGTCTCCTTTGGGGTAGTATCCAGAGGTGAAGTGGAGAGTCATCCCAAGGGCCTTATCTAGAGAGCAAAAGAACTGGGAAACAAACTCCAAACCTCTGTCAGAGATGATGTGGGATGGGACTCCATGCTTGGAGAATATGTGGGTGATGAAGGTCTTTGCCAACTCCAGGGAGGAGATAGTATTGTGAGTAGGGATGAAGACCCCTTGCTTGGAAAGGTGGTCCACAACCATCAGTATAGCAGTGTGGCTGTTGGACAAGGGTAAGTATTCAATGAAGTCCATGGAGATCGAATTCCACAGATGTTCTGGGATGGAGAATTGTTGGAGAAGTCCATATGGACAATGGCAGGGTGTCTTAGCATGGGCACAGGAGGTGCAGGAGCTGATGTAGTCCTTTCTCATGGATTGGACTCTAGGCCAGGTGTTAGAGTGCACTCTTCTCCGCTCCACTCTGGTCAGTCGGAGGTGTGGATGAAAGGTTGAGAGGGACAAGAGGGGTCTGGAAGGCTGGAGGTGTTGAGGACGTTGGTCTCAGCAATGTGGGGTGGCACGCTGTACCCTTGCGTGCTCTCAGTCCTCAGAGGTCAGAGGTTGGACAGAGAAGGATGGAGATGCCAAAGATGGAATCTGATAGAGGAAGACTGAAGAGAGAATAGGAGAAGATGGCTATAGTTGATATTCAGACTGGACTGTACAAGAGGTAAGTACAGAGTATATATAGTATGGAGTCCAAGGCTATGTACTACGGATGACAGAGATGGATGACTGAGACAGAGATGGAAGGGAAACTACTCCAGAGCTGTGCTTCCAGGTAGGAGCATGCCAGAGCTGTGCTCACATAGGGAACACAGCTGCGGGTGAAGTCTAAGTGCAGGACTAACTAAATGGAGATAACAGAAGTACATAGGGGTTCGGAAATGGAGTCGGAGATGTACAGAGGAGTCAGAATACGTACAGAGTTGGAATTAGGGGTATCAGATCAGAGGAAGGGTCGGAGAGTCTGAACTAGGGGTCAGACTGACACAGGATGTGACACCAGGTGTATTTGTGTCAGACCAGTTCCAGTGTTTGATTCTGGCCAAAGTGGCCAGCCAAGGGGTGGTCATGTTTGTAGTGGAGGATGTGGAGGCTTGTTAGCATCAGGCATGTAGATCTGACCATCAAGGCAGAGGAAGCCATTGGGATTGATGAACCAACAAGAGTCAGGGGAGTCAGACATGTGGCTCTGGGCCACAGCATCAGAGGGTAGGGCGGAAAGGATGTTGTGGTGGAGCTGGTCCACATCAACAACAAGGGCAGCATGGAGAGCAGGAGAGAGGAGGTAGGTCAAGCAGAGGGAGGATGTGAGCTGGTCATGGGTAAAGACAGGGCGGAGGTTGTGGGGGTTGGTGTGAGGGTAATCCCCATCCTCCTCTTTGGGGTAGACGTCCCAGTATTGAGTGAGGGAATTGGGCTTGGTGCTGAGGCACCCAGGGCAGAAGCCAATCACCAGATTGAACTGGCCAAGGAACTCTGACCAGTGCACCTGGTGCCAGGTCAGGAGCTTGGACAAGGTGAAGTACTCAAGGTTCTTGTGGTCAGTGACCACATCAATTGGAGCAGCAGAACCTCAAGGTAATGCCACCAATGCTGAAAAGCCTCAAAGATTGCCAGGAGCTCCTTGTCATGAATGTCATAGTTGAGTTCTGGAGAGATGAGGGTGCAGGAGTAGAAGGCAACTGGGTGGATCTTGCCATCAGAGCAGCCAATAGACAGGATGCCAGTGATGGCATAGTCTGATGCATTGGTCTTGATGAAGAGCTGCACATCTGGAAGCCAGTGGGAAAGGATCAGAGCAGAGGTGAAAGTGTTCTTGAGATGCTGAAAGGCAGAGCAGCATTTGGTGGAGAAGTTCCAGGGAGTGTCCTTCCATGTCAAATGGGTGAGGGGAACAATGATATCAGAGTTGTTAAAGATGAAATGGTGGTAGAAGTTGGTGAAGCCCAAGAAAGACAGGATGTCCTTTACCTTGTGGGGTTCAGGCCAATCAGTGATGGCCTTCACCTTGTCAGCAGACATGGACAATCCACCTGTGGGCAACTGGAAGCCAAGGTACTCAACAGAGTTGGAGTGGAACTCACACTTCTCTGGTTTGGCATAGAGGCCATGCTGTCAGAGGTGGCAGAGGACTTCACTGATATGCCACTTGTGGGAAGCAAGATTGGAGGAGTAGATGAGGATGTCATCAAAGTAGACAACAATGCAGACATTGAGGAGGTTGGCAAAAATACTGTTGACAAACCTCTGGAACATAGCAGGGGCATTGGTGAGACTGAAGAGCATGACACACCACTCAAAGGAGCCATAGTGGGTGTGGAAGACAGTCTTCCACTTGTCTCCTCTGGTGACATGGACTAGATGGTATGTGTGTTGGAGGTTGATCTTGGTATATACCCAGGCTTTTGATGGAGCGTCCAGGAGGTTGGAGATAAGAGGAAGGGGGTACCAATCTTTCTTTGTGATCTGGTTAAGCCTGTGAAAGTCTGCAGAGCTGGACTGTTGGATGAATCCATAGTTGAGGTGCTCATTGAGGAACGAGTGGAAGGCATCAAGCTCAGTAGGGGAGAGGAAATAGATAATGCCAAGAGGGGGTGAGGCTCCTTCTTCCAGATTGATCTTGAGATCAAACTCACAGTGTGGCAGTAGCTTGGTTGCTTTCACTTTGCTGAAGACATCTGTGAAGTCATGGTACACCTCCAGGATGCTGGAAAGGTCTGGAGGTGGGTCTGGAGGTGGAGGCAGTATGGAGTCTCAATAAGTCCTCCAGTCGGAGGTGGAGGGTGAACTGCATATATCCTTCCAGCTGACAGGTGCATGAGTATGCTGTGGCATTGATGAAAGAGATGCTTGGTGGTGGGGATGTGGGAGGTGAGTTGGGGATGGATGGACCAGAGTCTGAGGGGTCATCAGAGACAGAGGCAGGGAGAAGAGTCATCAGAGCAGACTCGACAGAGGGAGGTACTGGGGGTGCAAGCACTCATTGCATGCTTGATCAGAATCTGATGTTACCCAATACCCAGTCAATCAACAGATTGTAGTGGGTGAGCCAGCATGTCTGAGCACAAGAGCACAAGAGGAGTTGAGCAGAATTACAAAAAAGGTTTCAGAGATGACATCACTGGAGGAGAAGCAGAGACTGAGCTGGATGGTGTGGAAGATGGTGGTGTTGGAGGATCCATTGAGAAGACATGGAAGAGAATGTTTACTGACAAAAGCAGAGTCTATGAAACAATGGGTGGAACTGGAGTTGACTAACATGGAAACAGAAGAAGTAGTATGGGACAGAATAGAGATGGAGGACATGAGGGCATTGGGGTTGGAAAGAGCAGATGCATTGAGGTGGACCTCCATGATGGCACACTCAGAGTCAACACAGTCTCCAGGATGTGTGGAGGACAGGTGACTGCTTACTGATTTTTTGACTTTGCAGCAGTAGGAGCAGGGGTCGTTTTGACCATGGCCATTCTAGCCTTGGAGGCCTTGGAGGAGGACTTTGGGTGGTCCCTAGCATTGTGCCTGGGGAGCCTGCAGAACATGCAGAGTCCATTCTTAAAGTGCCATTGGTGCTCCTCTTCAGTCAGCTTGTCATCCTTGTCCAGGTGGGAGGGCATGACAGATGAAGCAGAGGAGGCCTTGGCGGAGGAGGACAATGGGGTTGTCTTTGCAGAAGAAGTAGTGGGGATGGTGGAGGACTTGGTGGAGGACAAGGATGGAGTAGTAGTGGCTTTGGAAGTACTACTGGAAGAGGATGGCAGAGTGGGTTTGGACTGATGAGAGATTTCTGACTTATGTTCCCAGTAGCAGGCATCAATGGTCTGAGCAAGGTAGTGGAGCTCAGAGAGTATGGTGGGCTTGCTGACGTGGGAGATTTCATCCTTGATGCAGTCTGGCAGACCATTGTAGAAGATGTGGTGGAGTGTGCCGGGTCCATAGTTGTCCACCTGTCCAGCCAAGTGGTTGAACTTGATGACATACTTATTAATCTGCTGACCATCCTTCATCATCAAGTGATCAAGCTGGTGCTCTACATCTCTGATGGGGTTGTGTGGACCAAAGTTATCTTTTAACTCTTCGATGAAGGACTCATAGTCATTCATCCAAGCAGGACAGTGATAGTAGTGGGCAGAGTTCAGGAGGTCTGGTTTGAACCATTCCAGGGTGATACCCTTGAGGTAGGACTGTGCAAACACAATTTTGGCACAGTCTTTCTGAAAGGCTTTGGCACAGTCCTAGAAATTCAGCTTGTATTGCACCAGGAAGGCATGGAGTTTGTGAGGGTCTGTTCTATCAAAGGTGTCAGGTTTGCAGACCCTGGTCCACATGGAGGTAGAGTCACAATTGGTGCTTGCCTGGGCAAGTGTGTGGATCACCTGAGTCAGGGCAAGCACTGAATCAGGAGGTGGAGGTGGATTGTACAGTGGGCATGGGGGGTCATCCCAAAATGGCCCACCCCAGTCAGGGTTATCGGGGTCGTTGTCAGGGTTGCTCAGAGGGTCAGGGTTGCTGCCTGGAGTGGGAGCCCTTGGGGCAGGGTCATACAGAGGATTATCATCATTGCCTGAGATCAACACACTGCTGACAGAGGAGGCAGGCATTTCAGAAAAGGACTGGGTGTGATGAGAAGGAGTAGGGGTGGTCCAACCATCCGAGAGCAGGGGACTCTGAGCCAGGAACAAGAGGAAGGCTCCTGACTCAGGTAGTGGAGGAGGAGTGTCTGGATGAGACTCAGTGAGTACCTGAGCTCGAGTCCAAGTCATGGTGGTGGTGAGGCAGATGAACACACAAGTGTGACTTTGAATATACTGTCAAGGTCCGAACGGCTCTACTCCAACAAGGCAGGGGGTGTGTAGGGGGTGCAGTAAGCAGAGGACGAATGAGAGGACAGGGACAAATGAGGACTGCAGCTTCAGTGATGTGGGGGGCATGCTGCACCCTTATGCATTCTGTGTCCTCAAACTTCAGAGGATGGAGGAGCAAAAGTCTGACTAGCCCAAAGGCAGAGGGACAGTGGAGGGGCAGAGGTCTGACTGGCCTGAAGACAGAAGGATAGCGGAAGGGGGAATAGGAAGTCAGAGTTGGAATCCAACAGATGGACAGAGGGAGGGAGGGAGAAGGGAACTTAATCAATATTTGAACTGAGGGATAAGCCCTCAGTGACTGTAGCTTAAAGGAGGTGTCACATCCCATGCCAGTCTGACCCCTGCTTCTGATCCTCCACCCTTTCCTCCAATCCAACACCTCTATGCCAACTCCTGTATATCTCTCCAACTCCTTGTATGTATCTCCAACTCCATTCTGACATCTTATCTTTTATCTCTGTTTATCTCTGATCTCTGCATCTGTACTCACAGCCAGTATTTCCTATTGCTGGTTCTGGACATTGCCTCCATACCTTAGCTCCATACCTCATTAGTGATCTGGCATCAGTCCTCTCTGACTTCCATCTCTGCCCTCCATAGTACATAGCCTTGGACTCCGTACTATATATACTCTGTACTTACCTCCTGTACTACTCAGTCTGAATATTGACTCTAGTCATCTTCTCTGCTTCCCTCCTCAGTCCACCTCCATTAGATTCCATCTCTGACATCTCCTCCTTCTCCATCTGACCTCTGACCTTAGAGGACTGAGAGCATGCAAGGGTACAGCATGCCACCCTGCATCACTGAGACCAACGTCCTCAACACCTCTGATGTCTCTGACCTTCCAGACACCTTCTAGACCCCTCTTGTCCATCTTGACCTTCCATCTGCACCTCCAACTGACTGGAGTGGAGCAGAGAAGAATGGGCTCTAACAGGAGGGTACTAAATGGAGAAGGAGAGGGTATCATATGGTACATGACAGACACAAGACAGGATGTTGACAGGAAGACAGGACAAAGCACAAGGTACAAAGGACAGAGCACAAGGTATAGTAAAAGGGTCCAGACAGCAACAGGATCTGAGTTGGAGGCAGAGGGGGAGAGATACATAGTGAGGGTGGAAGACGTTGGAGAAGACTTACACACATTGGAGTGGGTCAGACTTATCACAGTCGTGACACAAGGAATAAGTTCACCAAGTCTGCAACAAGACCAGAAGGTCATACAAGCAATAGCTAAGACTACAGCATTGAAAGGAGATGTAGAGTCCAAAGTCTTGGTAAGAATGGTGAGAATGTCAATGATAACTGAAGGTCATTTGGCCTGACAAGAGGAGGGTGAAGTCATCTGTCAAATGTTTTGTCCTTTGTGGACAGTACATTACATGTCAGTGTCCTGCCAAGGAGAACCATTGATGAGATGTCAGAAATGCAAACTGGCCAACCAATTATTGAGAGTCTCATCTGAGGAAGTTCTAGCATGCATGACAGAGGAAGTAGTGATGACTTCCTAGGAAGCTGGTATCCAGTCTACCTCTGGTATATTGACATAATCACAAAATTGTGTGAAATACAACAGACTGGCACCATACTTACTGCATGCATCATGATCCAGGGAATGAATTGTAACCTGAAGATGGGGATAACTAGATGATGACAACAACAACAACATGAGGATGGAATGAGGACAGTGGAGGCAGACCTGGGACATGACAAGGATGGTGTAGTGTGGGTGTTATGTACATGTAGGCACAACCTGCTAGTAGGAAGTGTGTCTACTGGCAAATTGTGTATGCTAGCATGCTAGATGGGGTAGGGTAGTGAGAGCAGGTTACAAAGGTGAGGGTGAGGGTGAAGCATACACATGTTGTTGTTGCTATGTTGTCCTCTAAGTACCATCCTATTGTATCTCCCTTGTCACATTGTGGTAATCATGCCTCTTATCTCCAAGTAACCACCACTATGATTATCATGTTAGCATCATTGTCATCTGAGGAGTGTTGTTGATGCAGTGCAAGGTCATTGACAATACCATAGCAGGTGTGTGGGTGGTGGGATACACATGAGTCACATGACTGAGAGTTGTCAGGCTCATTAGCAACTGGAGGCAACATGGAGACAGTGGGATTGTAGACATGAGTGAGGCACCATGTATGTATGACTGACTCTTCTAAGACATGGCTCAAGCTTTTGATGTCATCATGGTGGTCCAAAATAATTGATAGGTGACTTGAGATGCTTACTGGGACATGTGGATTGCCTAGGTATGTCATCCACATTGCATTCATGCCCACTGTGCTGACTTGTACATCCTCTCGTAAGCATCTTCATTTCAAGTTGTACTATCCATCCAACACTATCTCTCATTGTCTCTAGCTCCATCTCTATCATTGTGGTGCATTCCACTGCCCCCAACACCTACCTAGTACAACCATTTTGCCTCCTGGCTTACTTGGCATGCCTTTCTACTTGGTAAGTATTCTCCACCTGCTTATTCTGATGACTTGTGGACTACTTCTAATACTTTTGAATGCTTATTTGGCTGGCTTCTAGCATTCTTAGCACTGCACAAGGCTGCTGCCACTTTCACTTCACTTATGCTGACCACATCCTCAATGCTCACAAGAAATCTCTATCTTTCTTGAGCTCAATGTCCAGGAACACTTTCTCAATGTATGACATTGTCTGGTTGCTCAGGTGGTTCTGAAGATTATTCTGATGAGTTGTTGTCTTAAGGTTTGTCCTGATTGGGTTTGTCAGCTGCTGCTGCTGACTATGTGTGTGTTTGCTCCCACATCCTTTACTTTAGCTGACTTGCTGCATACATTCTGGCTGCAATCCTCCTTGTACTTGAGTGTAGAAGACTACTAATTTCTCCATGTCTATCATCATCAAATTGTCTGTACTGATCCATAGATGAAAACTGGTCAGACCACCTTGAATAGTGTTACGATTTCTTTCCTTTATCCACACGTCTTGCTCCTATCTTGTCTTCGCCCCACCCATTCCTGTATTCCTGGGCTTTTCCTTTACACTCATATTCACGTTCTTCTATTGTGAAACATTCTTGAAGTATCCGTCCTTCCGCTGTAGTCATTGCGCTTACGTTCCAGTCCGATTCAACTCGGACTTTCTAGTTTTAGTTCCTCTTTTGTTCCTTGTCCATTTCCAGTACATGGTCTGTGCACGGTTTCTCCACCTATATAAACCTT
>JBBPLV010001380.1:0-10036 GCA_038089975.1 Boletellus ananiceps | reverse complement strand
ATGATATAAAAAGCAGAGATACCATCCAGCTAACTCTACTTCATCATAAAATCCATTCCCTCCTCTGCTAGAGCCAATATTCTTTTTCTCTCTGAATCTGGCCTTTCTACTAGGCAAATATCCTCCAAAACTGGTCTAGGGAAGTCTACTGTGGCCAGGGTTATCAAAGAGATCCACCCAGGCAAGGAAAACATGAAATTAGAATGTCTTTCCAAACTTTCTCCTACTGATAAAAGGAGAATTGTCTCTAGTATCACCTCTGACAAGGTTGAAAATGCTGTTCAGGCTACTCATCTCATCAATTCTGCCCTCTCCCCTCCTGTCTCAGCTCAGACTGTTAAGAATGTCCTCAAGTCTACATCTCTCAAGGCTGTAGTCAAGAAAAAAAAGCCACTCTTGTCTGTGAAGCATAGGCAACATAGGCTAGCCTTTGCTCTCAAGCACCAACACTGGACTGTGAAGGACTGGACTAGGGCCATTTGGTCAGATGAAACCAAGATCAACAGGATTGGATCAGATGGAAGAAAGTATGTATGGAAATTGGCAGGACAACCTTTACAAGACAAGAAAGTCCAGGGAACAGTAAAGTTTGGAGGAGGTTCCTTGATGGTTTGGGGATGCATGAGTTGGAATAGAGTGGGAATTCTTGCAGAGATTGAAGGAAGGATGAATACTAAGCAGTATGTCTCCATTTTGGAGGATCATCTGCTTCCTATCATGGAAAATTCTGGAATTCCTGAGGAGAGCATTATCTTTCAACAAGATAATGATCCCAAGTACACTTCAAAAAGAGCCAAGGAGTGGCTGTAATCTCAAAAAATCAAGCCTCTTGACTGGCCAGCACAATCTCCAGACCTTAATCACATTGAATATCTCTGGCAAATCCTCAAAAGAAGCTCAATAGCTATACACCACCACCAAAAGGAGTATGGGAGCTTTGGGAGAGAATTGAAGTAGAGTGGGGCAAGATAGGAGTTGAGGAGTGTCAAAAATTGATAGAGAGTATGCCTAGAAGACTAGAGGCAGTGATAAAAGCAAAGGGAGGACATACAAAGTACTAAAGTTGTAGAATAGAAATGTTGCTCAAAAAAGAGTCCCAATGACATGTCATTTTAATATGGTTATATCTCAGTGCTGTGACAACCAAATCACATGACTAAGGGCTCATTTTCAGGGAAGGGGTTAGGGCTATTAATGACCCAGCAAGGGTTAGTGCTAATGTCTTTTGGTTCTCCTACAAATGTCAAGTCTTTCCAAAATAGCCAAACATTGGGACACTTTTTTGAGCCACTGTATGACATATAACATGTATGGTCCTTCACTCAAGACAGCGAGCAGCAGCAGATAATTTCCACACCCATTTACTACAAAATTGAGGCCAGTTTACTTATTCTGTAATAAGGCTTCAAGGTGACAGTCAAGCCCCAAGTTGGACATCTGTGGTGAGGGATAGTCACTGACAAATGCCCTTGTAGAAATTGAGCAGGTAGCACAAATCACCCAACCCTCTGAATACTTGATACCCTGCATCTGTGGTAGGACAGATACAAAGAAGACTCATAGCAAGCTGGATGACACCATCAAGGTAATGCTGGCATCACATTGCTCATTCCTTCCAATGCCAAGCACATATACAATGTTTAACATGCTTGCATACAATATTTGGAGTGTTTCCATCCCTGGGGTAGTTTCCAATCTCCTCTGCATTTGTGGATCATTGTCCATGTAGTAGCTCATACAAGATCCAAAATCTTGATCTGGGTATATGTGGGGTCTACCAGGCTGGAAACACAATGGTCATCGGCTGTGATGCTGTCAGCAAATTGGAGACATATCCGTCCAGAATAAGCATCGTAGTCCAAGACCTTGCACGGCTTCAGAGCATCTAGCTTGAGGACGGAGTGGCCCTCGATGGCCCTGGTCTTTGTCACGCGACCGCGATGGACATTGCTGCACACATAATACTCGATCGCTGCCAGGCTAACATGAGAAAACCACTTGGAGTCTTCCTGGCGGATATAAAACACTCGGCCAACACCATTAAAGGAAGGTAAACCGAATGGGATCCGCATGTGCCAACTGAATGAACCGAGTAGGTTTAACTTAATGGGGCCAACCAGTTTAGAATCCGACATGTCAAGGCGGAGAGTGCCGAAAGCTGAATCACAGTGACGGCGAATATGCACGGGTAACCGCACCCGGACAGGGATGAAAACATCTAGCGTGGATGGGTCTAGGATGGCATCATGAAGTGGGACGATACCGTACACGGCTTTTCGGATCCTACCACGGTGTGAGTGACTAAGGGTAGCGGTGCGCAATTGAGGATCTGGAGGTGGGAGAGCAAACGCATTGAAGACTGTATTCTCACCAGTCGGGGTAGAATAAGAGTTGAATAGGAGAAGGTGTGTCGATGTCGAAATGCTCATACACGTGTCAATGTGGTGCCACTCCTGCATCTGTGATATCGTGAACATTACTTAAGCTTGGGAGACACGATGAATGAGGAATCACCCAACCCGGCCCCCATACCGCACTTTCGAGAGAAGGAAGTGAGAACTCCGTGCGTGCATGCACGTCAAAGGCGACCATAGGCCAATAAGGGGGCCCGTCCACAGCAACATGTACAACAATTACGCGAGGGCCAAGATCGACGGTGAAGGCGCCAGATGCGGCACGTTTGAACCGATGAAGCAAATCTAGAGTGATTTCAGATTGCTCTCCAACAACCAACAGATAGATCGAACTAATAACGGCCGTCAGTACACGGCCCTGAATCGCATCGAATGTCAATACCTACAATCGTGCTCGTCTGTGCCCCTGCGTAGTCTCCCCCAGGACCATACACGCAAATGGGCGGCCCTCGAGATCGGTGGCACAAACACAGTCGAACGACTTCAGGGTTTGATCTTCCGTCTTGTAAATTGTGGTAGCATGCAGGCTGTTGTCAGATCCCCCGAGATCCAAGTCATAACACAGAACTTGATCTGGGAATGCGATCAACAGAAACCGTGCAAGGACCAAACGAGCACGGAAGGCCGCGCCAGAGTAATGAATGGATCTGACTCTGGGCTCCGGCCATTGGCTTTCTCGATGGCGAAGATGCCAGCTGATGCGGAGATCGCGGATGAGCATATTTTCCAGGTCTTGCGCAGACTGTGACCGTAACGGGCCTGGAGGGCGGACAAAGTCGGCATGGCGATAGGCTTCGGTCCATACGTCTCTACGACGGCTAAGTGCGCTCAGATATCGACAGACCTGTAAAGCGCTTGTGGTTGAGGCGAAAGCGGGCAAAACGGGAGACGCACCATGCGTAGTCGAAGGATATCCCGCACACCAAGGTAGCGAAATGCACCAGGCCAGAGCTCTGGCGGGAGCCGACTGAAAGACCATTCCGACATTAGCAGTTCAAGCCTCCTTAGGGCCGCCCGTGTGACAATGGCCAGGCAATATGTTTTTCCCACACTCATTGGCAGAGGCCTTGGAGACAGCGATGCTGACAGATGTGTCCATATGGACATAAATTACGCCCAAGCATGAATGAAAGAATACCGTACCACGCCGGGGGGTAGGGCGGGCTTTGTCGGTGCTTCTGGCGGATGCGTGCTCTCACACTGCCCACATAGGTATACACCCTGAGTCTCCTGCTCACATGTAGGACGTCAGGTCATCTTAAGGTATATTTGGTACCTTCAATCTACCGGATTTTGATCTCCACACGACTGCCTAGCTCTGTGCACAATCTCTCCTGGCACCAGATTCCAGTGGTGCCTCTCTCGTATTTCTTTCACCTGTGTGGGCAAAGGATTGAATCGTTAGTGTCAGCGACATGCAGTATTCTAGGGTCACGCACCTCTAACACAACTTTGTCTGAGTGTATTGCCAGTGCGAACACGGACCCACATTTGTGCATATTCCTGGCTGACTTCTCCCAGCCTCCAGTGGTTGAGCACGACATACATGATATGCGCGCGAGGCAAGTGCTTGAACAAAAATTCTTCAACCAAGTCCGGGTGATTGATAGGGGAGTCGTGGAGGAGCAGACGGGTGACGGAAGGAGAGCAAATATCGCCACCCATGTCCGGCGTCACTTGCCTCGCGTCCAATGACATACGAAGTTCGCGCAGTCTTGGGCAAGATGCAAGGAGCGACAACAATCCTTTCAAACTAATTTGCTTTACGGGGTATCCATCACACCTCCCCACCAGCGACAAATCTTCGAGATCAGGCCAGTTGCAGACCAGGCTAGCAAATTCATCATCATCCAAGGTGATCGGATGGTTCAGACTGATAGCCAGCGTACGAAGATGCGCAAGCGACGCGATAGGGGAGATGTTCTCATACGAGAGCCCTCGTACGTCTCCAGTTGGTATGGTATCCCCCTTTTGAAGACAATGAACCCTGAGCGATTGAAGTGAACGTATCCGCGGAGGGGAAACTATCGCTTCTAGGATGGCAGATACTTCCGTGGCAGTGGTTCGGGCATCTCTGGAGATGACATCAACATTGTGGAACGCCTGCCCATGAGCACGCAAGGGATGGATGGCAGATTCAAAGTGGTTCCGTAGTGTCAAGGCCAGCTTTGTGACATTGCGGAACGGCGTGTCTGCGTGCCCGAAGCAGGTCTCAGCCGACTCTATCGTCTCGGGAACGAGCGTCAGCGAAACCACCTTGAGCGTCGAAGATAACCCGAGGTGCCTGAATGCAGCCTTATCTATCGGACAGTGAACCTTGACGCGCTCCCAGTCTGTGTGACTGCAGATGAGTCGCGAAAGAGCTTGCCTGGCGTCCTCGGGCACATGGTCAACATTGGAGACAATATTGAGTTTGATCGACCTCAAGTTCGGACACAAGTCAGGAAGGCCCACCAGAAACAACTCAAAGTTCGGATCCCTGACGCTGTCCAGCATCGCTTCCAAGGTGACAATTTTTGAGGTGAGGAATGGCCATAGGACTCCGATGGAGCGGAACGGAGGTATCCCCACCGGGGACATGCTGGGCGCGTATTGGTTCCATCGGAGCACCGTTAGGCTGGGCAGGGCGAGCTTCGTACACCGCAAGAAGTCTACGGACAGACATTCGGTCCCCAAGGTGAGTTCCCGGATGCGATAGGAGTAGCGATTGATGACAAGCCACTCCGGAGGGGAGGGAGGGGTCTGTCGAGGCCATGAATAACAATCCACATGGTCCGGGAAGAAGACATGCTACCATGACTCTGGCATCATCCACGACACCAGCAAAACTCTGAAGGAGTGGGACGAGCGAGTCCAAGCGCCGCCACAGACGGTCGAGGGAAGACTCTGAGAACGCGCGACATGTTCGGGCCAGCGCAGCGAGCGACCTGCGCTCCTCCAAGCTTGTGGCGTGCCAGTGGTCTTCGTCTTCCGACAGTGATATAGCAAGACAATCCAAGACACAACTGAATAGCTCTGGAACTAGCAAGGGGTTCATCATGATGCCTGGAGTGGCAGGACTGGAGATGCTGCCGGTTCAGATTGAAGGTGCGACGCGTGTGCATTTTTTTCGCGATTTGACAAGCTGGCTCCATTGTGCCTGTGCCACCAGGCATTGGCGCGCCCTTCCCAGCCCAGGAGTCCAAAGACACACTCTCGATAAGTATTACCGGTGGTGACACACTTTTTTAACGCTTGTCCATTATGTCTTATGGCGACCGCGTTCCCGAGAGTCGTCGAAATGCCCGACCTCCCATGTCCAGCTCCAGGCAGGTTGTTGAGAGCCTCAATGAACAGTGAACGCTAACCTAGCATGTCGTTCGTGATCAAGTCAGCAGTCGATCATTACGAGAGAACCACGAGACTTGGCTACGGCGATCCGTCTTCTCAACGAACAATAGACTTCGCGGCATCATTGATCTCCGACAACCGTGACGTGGTGAGTATTCCGGGTTCGTCATTGCAGTGACTGCTACAGACAAAAAGAAAGTTAGATGAGACACTGCTGCCAGAGGCGCGAGACCAAGTGCCAGCTTCGTGATCAGGCTTAATTGTCTGCTGGCATCAGTATAGGTGATTTGATTCGTTCTTAAGGCGCTGGTAATACCGGCGCAAACTGAAATACTACTTTCGAGTCGGGATACAGTTCTCGAAATTTGACAAATATCAAAATACTGAAGTCCAAGTTACTGATTATACGGTCCGTCTTCCCACAAGAGGTGAACTTCTGGCACAAAAAACCGTCTATTAGAAAAGACGTTCTGGAGGGGTGATAGTATTCTACTCCCGGGCGAAAATTCTGTCAAAGTATGCCTGCACCCCCTCAGCGCCGTGGACTATGGCACCAGCGACACCATCTGGTCGAACCACCACCACCCTCTGCTCGTCTTTCACCGCCAAGTATGCCCGGTAAGCATGTCCAGCTTCGTCGATGGCCACGTCCACTCGCTCTACGGCGGTTCCTTTGGACCCTTCGGGAAGAACGATCACCGGCTTGATCACGTCCCGTGGATACTTCTTCAACACCTCGAGGACATCCGTCACCTTCGATGCGTCGGCGGTGAACACGAGCACAGTGTGATACGTCGCGCTGAACACGTCGAAGAACCTCGTCCCCTCTTCCGTCTCGGCACCATTCGCAAATACGGCCAACCCCGGCGCATCTGGTGCCCTGTCTCCTGCCACCAACTCGCTTTCATCTAGAATCCTGTATGCGCTCACGGGCTTTGCGTTCGTGAACTCGTCCAACACGATCGGGCTCGTCCGGTAGTTAACACCGAGCATGTTCAGCCGTTTCTCGCGCTCCATTGCACCCTCTGCCGTCGCCGCATTCCGTACCTTGTCCAACATTGCCGTGGTGATATTCAGCATTTCAGCAATCACGGGAAGACGTTCAGTGGTGTACGAGTCGAGAATACTGGCGGGGGAGAGACCTCTGTAGACCAAGGAAATCTTCCAGCCTAGGTTGAGCTGCAAAAGTAATGGCATCAGGCTCGCAGAACACGCTACTGGAAAGGTACATACAGCGTCTTGGATGCTGGTGTTCAGACCTTGACCTCCTGTGGGGCTGTGGACACTGAGAAATGATGTTCAGAGAAGCCTTCAAAGAGACAACAATGTACACACTGCGCTGCATCTGCACGCATTCGATGTAAGCATAATGGGATGGATGCATATACACCGCCCCCTTACCTCCAGAAAGAAAGGCCCGTCCACGGCCAAATGTGTTGACCATCCTGATATTGGGCCTGTCTCATGTCATGCAGAAACAGCGTATCATCCTCGTGAATACACCTTACCGGAACTCTGACAAAAAGACCACTTCTCGGACGTTAACCTCCCGTCCTATCAGCTCCGACATGCGGTTGAATATCAACTTTGGGTCCGCAATTAACTGCTTCGGCTCGTAGTTCTTCAGAGATATCAGGAGCTGGAAACCGTCGGGTGCGATTTCGTCCGTTGCGCGAAGTATAAAGCTATTACATGTGATTAGATATGCGTCTGCAGCCTACGGGAAAGTGATACTCACAAGTCCGCTGTTCGGTCTCCGACGATATGCCAGTGCTGAATGGGATACGGATGAGTTCTCGCAGAGAAAGTGACTCGGCCAAGAGTCGTTGCGTACATTTCTGTCGAGCCCATCGGCCTTGAGGCAGACATCTCCAACTACCGACTCTAGGTCTTGTCTAGTTTCACCGAGGAATGTCAAACCAAGTTGCTTTCGAGTGACCCCTGTGAAAAGAAAATGCTTGTCGAATGCAAAGGCAGGATGGATCCATAGAGGTCGCGTACCTTTAGCGCCATCTGCTCCAATGAGATACGAAGCCTCGAATGTTTCGGTGATCTCTTCGCCATCCTTCTTCTTGACCAACTTTGCGACAATCCGTTCTCCATTATCTTCAAATGACTCGAGCTCCGTTCCCGCCTCAACGGAACAGCCGTACTTCTCAAGGTGGGAACGTAAGATACCTTCTAACCTTGGCTGACCAAGGAACATTGGGTTAATCTGCAGACCATATAGAGTTAGCCATTGTCCATCTGATAGTTGACGCTTACATAGGGAATCGACGGCGTCGGGTCGCTGTGAGGCGTCATCCAGAAGGTCAAGGTAGGCTCTAGCGTCCCGGGCTTGTACTCCCGTGCAGGGATTAACGTCCTAGCGCTCTGATGCACCTCATAGACACGAAGGAGGTGGAACACTTCAAATGTCCGGGGCTTTCAACGCAACGCGACAAAACGCCAAAAAGATATATCGGCTTGTGTAGGTGAGCTGCGTGCTGTTTGGGCTCACCCAAACTCCGTCACCGCGCTGGCCGAGACGGTAGTGCTGCTTGTCGATGATCCGGACAGGAACATCGTTCCGCAACAGTGTGAGCGCAGCGGTGAGCCCCGATGGTCCAGCACCAACCTAGCGCACGACACAATGCTCGTCAGCGTCGACGATCGCTCGTGTCACAAGATCAGTGACTCACAACGAGTACAGGCGCGGTAGAGGAGGGCATGATACTGGTAGCAACAGATGGATGAGATAGCGAGTCTACAATGTTGAACGCGGGCAACACAGTGACGATTCATCGAGTCATTGCGCTCTTATAAGTACCTTCTACAGTGACAGTTCAGTCTGCGGACATCTACGCGCTTTACACGGGTTGTTCTGCCGGCCGAGACGCGTCGGCGGGGACTCTTGTCATCCTGCTGAGTCGTCCGGGTAACGTTGATGCGTAGGATATGAACCATGCAAACCCGCAGATCACGTCAGGTGTCTAAACCTGCCAAGACTGCCAGTGATCGCTTCTTGCCTTTGTCCGTGTTCACTTGCCTGGTGATCGACCCTGCTAGTAGAGTCGTTCTGGAGAGGCGTAGGCTGCACCGTACAGATAGACTACCCAGTTCTTGCGGCGGCGAGCTTGGCGTCGCTGTTTCGCTTCTTTGCATTGGTAAGAGTAGCCCATCGAAGGGTTCCGGTTCAACCCGACATTGTGTTCGCCCTGCATTACGAGATGGTATGCATCAGCACATTACGAGTTATCAGATAACGCACCGCGGAAATCCACACGGGCTTGTGAAATTTCTCGCGATGGGCTGAATCAGTTCTTGCAGCAATGCGACAAGATGCCAGGCCTCCCCGTCATTTTTCGCAAACACCTAGTGCACTAATTCCAGACCGATGACGGGGGTAGTTCAAGTCCGAGTTGAGTACGTTTTTCTCCTTTCACACCGACTCCGACGGGGGTCAAGCATCTGCGAGCCTTCGCACGAGCGTCGAACGTCGTCCAACGAAGTGGAAGCATTCACTGTCCTGTACTGAGACAGGCTCCCTCTCTGCAGCCATATCCTCCTTGTGTCTGCCGGTTCCGTGGCCAGTGATGCGCTGTAGCTGAGCGTCGTCAACGGGCATCCAGATACTGTGCTCAGTTCCTAGCATGGGGTCATCGGAGTCATCTCAGAGATGGCTAAGGCCTGAGGTCTATTATATTACGGGCGTCCGAATTACTGATCAACGCAGCGAAAGTGAGCTCGCTCCAGTGGGATCCAGCGTGGGGAGTGCCCCAGGAAACTCTGCTCAATGGCGCCGCAATGGAACACGACTGTCCTTCAGCTTCGACCCCCGACACGGCGACTCTGGCACCGGCTCACATTGAAAAAGTGGGCGGGCACCGTGGAGCACTACCTTATCGCAAAGTTGGAGTCGTGGTCGTGATCAACGCCTTGGTCAAAATTTTCTCAGAGCGTCCTCATCAACAACTACACGTTTGCCTGCCCTTCATTGTAGTAAGTACTATAGCCGGGCACCCTAGTCGACAGCTACGTTTGCCTGCCAGTTTCACATTCAAATACTAAACAACCCCGGTGAAGTGATGATTGTCAGCATTAGATGACTCGGATTGGCTCATCGAGCGGGAGGACTCCTAGGTATGAATGAAAACAAGCATAGTTTCGAAGACCGTCTGCGTGCGCATAAGCGCATACTATCAGTCAACAACGACACTCGAGCACGCCGGACAGCTGCATCGCAGACGTCGTCGGTCGGTGCCCATTGTTCGCCCAACCGCCCCATTCATGTGCGATGACCCTGGCACCTC
>JBBPLV010001379.1:0-10040 GCA_038089975.1 Boletellus ananiceps | reverse complement strand
AGCATCCATCAGAATCTTATGTTATTTACTAAATGATAGTTGATAATATCAGGGTCAAATAAGTGTCCCAATCATTTTAATATGGTTATATCTCAGTGCCATGACAACCAAATCACATGACTAAGGGCTCCATTTCAAGGCAGGGGTTAGGGCTATTAATAACCCAGCAAGGGCTAGAGCTAATGCCTTTTGATTCTCCTACAAATGTCAGGTCTTTCCAAAATAGCCAAATATTGGGACACTTTTTTGAGCCACTGTAGTTCTCTAGTTCCCTTTGGGCTGAGTCATACCTCTTTGTGAGTGTCCTGCCCATCAGACAGTCCTAGTCCCTGTACTCAAGGTATGCACCTGCATAACATGACAAGTATGAGAGAGAGGATTAACAATGCTCATGTAATATGCTATTCAGTCTTGTTGGAAAAACATTAAGTTGTTTCAGATGTGACATTGCCTACCTGGCCATGGCATATGCAGTCCAAGCAAGTTGGATTTGCAGGTACACACATGCCTTGTAATGTTCCAGATGAGACACTACTGACTGCACAACTGTCCTTCCCACTGTGCTCCATTGCACTTTGTTCATCTCACCACCCCTGGCCAATTCAGCTGCATGTGCATTCATTCATGGCTGAAGCTCTTGACTGCTACCCCTGCATTACCTATTCAGCCCATTTGCTCTCGATCTCTCATAGAGACTAGGAGTCACCTGCTATGTCAGTGACAGTGTTGCTGTCCTCTCAGCTGTCTCACCCCCTCATCAATGCCACTAGTACTTCCACTCATTCGCAGAGAAGCTCACAGTGCAATCCACCCCCATCCATCCACATATGGCCACCCCTACCCATGCATTGCATGTGCTTGCACCCATTTTGCTCTCAATCCCCTGATCAATAAGCCCAAGCCACCCATTTATATGTGTGTGCTTGCACTCCCCAAGGCCTGACCAAGTGTCAAACACCAATGATTACCCCTTTGCTTCCCACCTCTGCCCATTCATACAAACATATGCACTCACCCAATGTACCCATGGCTCTCACCAACTCATTCATTTACTATCATCTTCTCCATCCCTGTGAGGATTGGCCACCCTCGAGATGGCCAAGGTCACTGAGGACCAAGGTGTTGTGACAGCAACAGAAGGCACAAGCACACTGAGTATGTTGTGTGGCCATGCAGACTCCAGCAATACTGAGGACTGGAAGGAAGCATTGAGCATGTCAACTAATGCTGTAGGTGCAATGGACAGTCATGAACATTGCCTAGGAGCTGTTACAATTTCTTTCCTTTATCCACATGTTCTTCTCTTATCTTATCTTCACCCAACCCATTCTCACATCCCAGGCCTTCTTCTCTATACATACATTCATGTTCTTCTTCTCTGGAACATTCTCAAAGTATCCATTATCCCTTTGTAGTCATGATGCTTACATTCTTGGCCAATTCAACTTGGACTCCAATTTTAGTTATCCTTTCATTCTTTCCCAATATAGTACATGGTCTGTGCATGGTTAGTCCAGCTATATAAACCTTAGCTACCAACCATGTACTCCATTCTCATTCTGCACAATCTAGCATAACCTTGAGTCATCCTCAGTCTGAGTTCCCTTTCCTCAGGTCCTCATCCCTCGTCTCTAGTCCAGTCTTACAACCATATAGTTCTCTAGTTCCCTTTGGGCTGAGTCATACCTCTTTGTGAGTGTCCTGCCCATCAGTCAGTTCCAGTCCATGTACTTGAGGTATGCCCTGTGTTACGCTTGGCATGGGTAGCGATGAGCATAGACTCAAGTAGCCCATCAGGGGCTCGATGATTTGGTGATGTCCATGCAAGGAGAGGGCAAAGCTACTCCAAGGGGTTCAGTGGGAAGAGCCAAAGGAGGCTCACTGAGTATGGCCATTAGAGGCCCAAGGGGTGACCGGTGGAGGTCCTAAGGGTGGCCTATGGAGGCCCAAGGTTCAAGGGTTGAGGCTAATATTTGAGTAAGACTAGCATGGGGTTACAGGATGTCTGTGGCTAGGTTTATATACTTGGGAAGACAGCACACAGGCCAAGCTATGCGGATACAAAAGGGGAAGGTCATGAGTCACTAGGAGTCATGAGAAGCGAGATAAGAAGGAAGAGAAGAGAAGCAAGGAGAAGAGAAGCAAGATAAGGAAATGGGTCTGGGTGAGTCATAGATAAGAGATAAGAGATAAGAGATAAGAGATAAGAGATAAGAGGGGAATCGGAAGTGTTTGGTGAAGAGTTGGGGTGGAGGGTGAAGTGGACGATGAGAGAAAAAGATAGGGGCATACAAGGAATTGTAACACCCTGCATAACAAAAGAACAAGAATCCTCCCTTGTCCTATTTAGGAGTAGGACACCTCAGTCATCATGTCTCATCACTTTAGACCTCCAGAGACCTCTTCTCATCACTTCGTCCCAGTTCCCCCAGCCCCCATCCCACAGCACCATCATTGTTGTGTCCTTGCTTCCTGGAGTACTTATAGCCTCATCCCCTTGCAAGCACCTCAGCTCCCAACCACAGCACCCCCAGTTGCTCCCCAACTCCCAACACCACCACCAGTCATTGCTATGTCTGAACTCAAAGCAGCCCTCCCTGCTGACTTCTCAGGTGAACCCACTGATGCCATCTGATGGATCAAGGCCATGAAGGCCTACTTCATGATCAATGCCATACTCCACCAATAACTACAAGGTCATGATGACCCTCAACAAGATGAGTAAGGGATGAGGAGTCTCTTTCTTAGAAATATGGTATGATCACATGGCTGACACCACCATTGCTCAAACCAAGAAAATGTTTGACAAGTTTGTCGAAAATTTCAAGTCAACATTCTACTCCTTTGACATCAAAGCCACTACCCACCTGGAGTTCTCAAAACTCATTCAGAAATCATTCAAATGTCCTGATGGAGAGTCAGATGATGGATTCCAAAAGTACATCACCAATTTTCAGAATCTCACTGCCAAAGTGGGAATCACTGACCAAACCACCCTCATCAATCAGTTCTCCCTCAGACTTGATCAACAAATTGCCATTATAATCCTCTCAATGACCACTGTCCCCACCACCATCTCCAACTGGCTTGAGAAAGCCAAGACCTTCCATGCTCAGAAGGCTCATATCACTGTCCTCAAAAGAGGACACAGAACTCCCTCAACCTTTTCCAATCCTCTGTCCCAGACCCCAATGCTATGGATGTCAATGCAATCCATGTCTCCAAACTCACCCCAGATGAACAAGCCCACTGCTTCAGAGAAGGACTCTGCCTTCACTATCACAAGAAAGACCACAACATCCAACAATGTTACACCCTTACCTCCCAGAACCCCTAGACTTGATCCTTGAACAATCCCTTCTGAAACCCACAATGTATCCAAGCTACCAACACCTCTTTGACCACCCCTGTTACCACCCCCTCTACATCCTCCGTTCCCAAAATATCTTCTACTCTAGAAACTTATATTAACAGTCTTCACACTGGCAGGAAAGACAAAGGCAAGATCCTTCAAACCTTGAAGCTTTGTTTTAATGATACCCCAAAGGAAGAAAGTTCCTCAGGTTTTCAGTAAGGGAAGTCATCCCAACATCCTCTTCCCTAGATATCTCTGCTGTACTTGTAGGACTAGCCAATGAACAAACCATGCATTTCCCAGTCCAATTACAAGCAGGATCTCAAAGTGTTGACACCACTGCTCTTGTCAATAGTGGTGCCACTAGCAGCTTCATTGACACTACCCTTGTCCCTAAGCTCCAATCAGCCATCTGTTGTCTTCCTCAACCCCTCATCGCCTACAATGTTGATGGAATCCAAAATCATCAAAGAACAATTAAATGGTCCATCACTGCCAATGTCATCTTCCTTGATACCTCTGACAAAGTAACCCTTCTCATCACCTCTCTGGGCTCCCCTTGCATTATTCTTGGAATACCCTGGCTCAAGAAAACAAACCCCTCAGTTGATTGGGCTGCCAACACCCTCACCCTTCAGGACACTGTGGTACCTCTTCGTGAGAGTCCATCCTGGAATGAGATCAAGGCAGACCCATACCCCCAACACCTCAGAAAGATTACCCTCTCAACTCAACTCACTCAGTCTGAAAAACCCAAGGAACAAGATGTTCTTTCTTGGTGCAATGAATTTGCTGATGTCTTCTCAGAAAAGATGTTCAGCATTCTACCTCTGCACCATCCTTTCGACCACACCATTGATCTCAAATTGTCCTTTGTCCCCAAGATTGCCAAAATCTACCCTCTTAACCCTGCTGAACACAAAGCATGCCAAGTCTTTATTGAAGAGAACCTCAAAACAGGTTGTATCATCCCATCAAAGTCCCCCCAAGCCTCACTATTCTTCTTCATACCCAAGAAGGATAGAACTCTCTGACCTTGCCAAGATTATTGCTACCTCAATTCCCACACTATCTGAAATGCCTATCTGCTCCCCCTTATCTCAGAATTAATTGATGACATGAAGGACTCAACTCTGTTCACCAAGTTTGATGTATGCTGGGGTTATAACAACATCCAATTGCAAGAAGAAGACCAATGGAAAGCTGTGTTCATCATGCCCCTGGGACTCTTCAAACCCACCATTATGTTCTTTGGCTTCAACAATGCCCCTCCTATCTTCCAAGCATTCATGAACCACATCTTCATGGACATGATTGCAGAATGTTGGTTGAAGATTTACATGGATGATATCAACATCCATACTAAGGATGACATGGAATTACATCACACCTGGATGAAACAGGTACTCCTCTGACTACAAGAACACAACCTCTCCCTGAAGATCTCTAAGTGCTTGTTTGATGTCACCACCATGGAATATCTGGGTCTTATTATCGAGCAAGGACAAATCCAAATGGATCCCACCAAGCTTTCAGCAATCCAGGAATGGTGACCTCCTTCTTCCATCAAGGGGATTCAATCTTTCCTAGGCTTTGCCAATTTCTATTGCAAAGTCATTCCCAGTTTCTCTGATCTGGTTTCCCCTCTTACTCTCCTCACTTGAAAAGATGAACCATGGCTCTGGACCCCTCTTCAACAACAAGCTTTCAATACTCTGAAAGATCATTTCTCTTCCTCTCCAGTCCTTGCCTTCTCCAATGTCTCCCATCCCTTCTCACTCATGACAGATGCCTCCCTCCTTGCTGCTGGCATGGTCCTTCTTCAATCTGATGCAAATGGTGATGTCCACCCCTGTGCTTACGTCTCCAAAACCTTTAGCCTGGCTGAATGCAACTATGATATCTATGATCGGGAGTTACTGGCAGTCATCCTCACCCTTCAAGAATGGTGACAATATCTCCTCAGAATGTTGCATCCCATCACCATTCTCACTGACCATAAGAACCTCTCCTACCTAAAAGACCCCTGTAAACTCTCTTGTTGTCAGGCTGACTGGTCCCTCTTTCTCCAGGACTTTGATCTCATCTGGCAGGTTATCCTGGATACTTGCATGGCCCCTGCCAATGTGCTTTTACACAAGGATTCTATTGATACTTCCTCCAACAACAACTCCTCCCTATTCTCCCCGATCCCCAGATCATCGCTGCACTTGATCTCACCCTTGCCAACACTATTTGTTCCTCTTCCTCCTCTGATCCCCTTGTTCTTTGTGCCATCCAAAGCCTTCAAGATGGCTCTCCTCTTTTCCCTCACTCAATGCTCTCTGATTGGTCCTTCGACAATGGACATCTTTTCTTTCATCATCACATGTATGTTTCCCCTGCCTCTTGCTCCCCCATCCCCCTTGCTCTCCATACATCTCCTACCACTGGCCACATGGGCTTCTTTCACACCAAAGCCCTCATTGAGTGCAACTTCTGGTGGCCAAGCCTCTCTACCTTCATCAAAAACTTCATTGCTGGTTGCACCCTCTGCCAACAGTCCAAGGTGAACACCCATCCCACCGTTCCACCCCTCTCTCCCATTCCCTCTACCACATCACTACCATTCCATCAACTTTCCATAGACATCATCACCAATCTCCCTGTCTCTTCTGGGTTTGATTCTTTACTGGTTGTGGTCAACCATGGGCTTACAAAGGGGGTGATTCTCATTCCTTGCATCAAAACTATTGATGCAGCAGGAGTAGCATTACTCTTTTTCCACAATGTGTTTAAAAGGTTCAGTCTCCACAATTCCATCATCTCTGATCATGGTCCACAGTTCGCTGCCACATTCACATGAGAACTGGCCCACCTTCTTCACTATGATGTACACCTTTCCACCACCTATCACCCCCAAATGGACAGTCAAACCAAGCATACCAACCAAGAAATTGAGACTTATCTCCATCTATTCTGTGCCAATCAACCACACTCGTGGTCCTCATTCCTCACCACTGCTGAATTCCATCACAACTCCTCCCCTCATTCCTCTACTAAAGCCTCTCCATTCTCCCTTACGCTTGGCTATGAACCATGAGCTTATCCCACCCTAGGAAAGACATTCATTCCCACACTCTCTTCCTGTCTCACTCTCCTTGAGGAGTCCCAAAAAGAAGTGCTAGCAGCACATGACTCAGCCCATCAGTTGATGATGCAACACACTTCTCAGAAATTCTCTCCATGGAAAGTCAGGGATAAGGTATGGCTGGAAGTGACCAATCTCCACATCCCCTTCTCATCTCAGAAGCTTGCTCCAAAACGATTAGGCCCTTTTGAGATTTCTCAGGTCCTATCTCCTCTCACTTACTGATTACATCTTCCACCCACATGGAAGATACATGATGTCTTCCATGCCACTCTCTTATCACCCTTCTGCTCCACAGAAGCACATGGCCTGTTGTTCCCTTCATTGCCTCCTGACATCATAGAAGGTGAAGAAGAATATGAGGTAGACAGCATTCTTGCACACAAGGGGTCTCATGGCAGCTATCAGTACCTAACCACATGGAAGGGTTACTCAACATCTGAAAACACTTGGGAACCTGAGAGTAATCTCCGTCATGCCAAGTCCATCCTCTCCACTTATAAAAAAACTTGTTCTCTATGATAGTTCCAATGTTGTCTGCCTCAGTTTTCTTCTTTGTCACCATCATATTAAATCTCCTTCTTCCCTTCATCAGCAAACTAACCCTTTTGGATAGCTGAGGCTCCAGTTCCTCAGATGGATTAGCCAATCGCCTAGTTTGGCACAATGTAGCCTAGTGGCTACCAGCTGTTGCCAACTGTTGCCAGGTGCCCAGCCCAGGCCAGCCAACTTGCCAGTTGCCAGATTCCATGTACCTTTTGGATAGTTGAGGTCCCAGCCTCTTCCTAGAGCTTCCCATGTCATCCAGCTGCCACTTGCTGGTGGCTGTGTTTGTTTATTAATGAACTTTGCAGACCTCAACTCACCCTAAATACCAATGAAAACTCAACATCTCAATCAGCAAGTGCTGAGGGTGGCGAGTGACATTGCTCACATGCACAAGTGTGTGGCATATGATGATGGTATTTAGGTATAGCATGATACAAGAACAATGTTCAGTCTAAAACCACATCAAAAGTAGATATTGACTCTGGAGCTACTGTTAGGATGATAGGTAAGATGGATGGGTCTACAAGATAAGGAGAAAGACTGACTTCATGGATTGGATTCCTGCATCACACACTTGACAGTGGCTGAATATCCACACCATCTGATTGAAAGCTGGACATGATCAATGAGTTTGTCTGCAGCATGCAAATCACTGTTGAATAACAGTAAGTGGGTATGAAGTGAGAGGTGGGCAATATGTTCAACCCAGGGGTTTTGTAGGTCAGAGCTAGGACAAAGGGTTTACCCTTAATGACTCCCTGAGTGAGTGATGAGTGATCCGAGGTAGGAAGGGGCAGTCTGGATGAGTTCCAGACTGAAGCAATGTGCAAGAAGGTAGGAGGAAGCATAGGAAGCCATAGGAAGCGTAGTGGTCGATGAGTACAACACTTGAAAACAATGAGGGACATAGTCAGATGAGTTCTGACAAGGGCGAGCAACAATGGACAAAGGAAAGAAGCTTAGATGGTATTTGTCATGCCTAGGACAATGCTTTATAGTCTGGGCATACCTGAGACTGTCAACTCATTGCTAAGCTAGTAATAGGAAGGTCAAGTCTAAATAAAGGTATAATGTGTTGTCCCATTATAGGAATGGCGCAGTAAGTGCAGAATGAGTATAGAGTTGTGAAAGAAGCTAAAGGATCATAGCACAAGGAGTAAAAGGTTGGTCTGGTGATGGTTGGACTGGAAGGTAAAGTATAGGAATGGAATGAAACATCAGAATGAAAGGTACGAACCAGGTACATGCTCAGAAGATCCAAGGAATGCCTACACAGCACTAGTAAGTTGCATGAAATGATAAGAAGCCTACAGAACACATGTTGTAACCATAGGGAACACCAGTTCCCTACACCATGCATCCTCTCAAGAAAGATGCAGTTAAGTTATAGAGTGTCAAGGTCTGAACTGCTCTGCTCTGACAAGACAGAGGGTGCATAGGGGGCATGGTAAGCAGAGGACAAATGAAGGGACAGGGACAAACGAGGACTACAGCTTCAGTGATGTGGGGGGCATGCTGCACCCTTATGTGTTCTGTGTCCTCAGACTTTGGAGGATGGAGGAGTGAAGGTCCGACTGGCTCGAAGGCAGAGGGACAGTGGAAGGGCAGAGATCTGACTAGCCCGAAGGCAGAAGGATAGTGGAAAGGGGGAACAGGATGTTGGAGTCAGAATCTGACAGAGGGACAGAGGGAGTGAGTGAGGAGGGAACTTAATTGATATTTGAACTGAGGGATAAGCCCTCAATGACCGTAGCTTAAATACTGTACAGAGGGAAGGGTACTAAATGGAGAAGGAGAGGGTATCATATGGTACATGACAGACACAAGACAGGACATGACAGGATGCAGCACGAGGTACAAAGGATAGAGCACAAGGTATAGTAAAAGGTCTGGACAGCTAACAGGGTCTGAGTCAGAGGTGGAGGCAGACAAGTTCCACATGGCAAAAGGGGAGGGTTGAGTAGTGAGGACGGAGAACATCAGAGAAGGCTTACCCATGTCGGAGTGGGTCGGACTTGTCATGGTTGTGACATAGAGTGACTGTGTTATGGTGGATAATCTCTTGTGCCAGGTCTCTTCGCATGTGTGTGATTTGGCAGTCACACTGAGCAACCTCCAGTTGGAGATACACCTCCATGCTGCTGCATGGAGTGGGGATGACTTGGTGAACATGACCAACAAGTTCATCTGGAGTATATGAATCACTGTGGGTTTTCTCAAAAAAGATGTGGTTGAGTTGTAGGGTGAATGTGTTTTGATGGACAATCTCATATACAAGATCTCTTTGCACACATGTAATTTGGCGGTCACTCTGAGCAATTTCTAGTTGTAGATACACCTCCATGCTGCTGCATGGAGTGGGGACAACTTGGTGTGCATATTCAGACTGAAGAAACATCAATAAAATGCACTGATGGAATCTGTAGAAGTGTTGCTCACCGTCATACTGCTTATAGAAATATCATCAAAGGGGGGCTCACTAGAATTTTGTTGTGTTTGGACTTGCAGGTTGTGGAGTGAATCTAAAATATTTGGATAAATCGTGTTCTCATGGAGAGCCAGTATTGGCATAGTATACAGGGCAAAATGAAAGGTCTGGTCAGACTCTCCACATACAGTGGCTCAAACAACTATCCCAATATTTGCTTGTTTTGCACTAAAGCTGATATTCCCCAATACCTCCTAACCTAATCTAAACATGTTGGAGTATGAAAGAAAGTGCTCACTCTAGGCTACAGAATCACCCTATGGCTCAAAACATTTGGACCATATTTGAGTGAATGGCAGCCATTTCAAATCAGTGACTCATTGGGACAGTTGTTTGACTTATGCTTCTTATTACATACATTGGACCCTAGGATGCTGTAATATGCTTATATACCTTATGTAAGTGCTTTGTTATGACATATTTATGTAATTGGTGATGTGACAATATATATAAACCCTGCATTCATGAGTTTATTTCCCCATTCCTATCATGAAATCCATCTCCTCTGCTCAAAGAGA
>JBBPLV010001378.1:0-10042 GCA_038089975.1 Boletellus ananiceps | reverse complement strand
TCGCGCCCGCGGTTGCGGGCGAACCTGGGCTGGTGCTCCCCGCGGACGATCGCCGTGCCGAGTCCGAGCCTCCGCCCTTGTTCTCGTGCTCGACAGAGACGGGAGGCACTGCGGTGACGGCGACGCACACGTTCGCCTCGCAAGGCACATCGCGCACGCTCGGAGATTTGTTGCGGCTGTACGTCGCGGACAAGGGGGACGCATAGGGGTCAGAATGCCATGGGCGTCGTGGCCGTCTCGACTGTGTTTTTTTTTCCTGGTCCACAGACTAGCCCGAGTCGGACACGACTTTCCTTCGGGTTCTGTGGCTGAATTCAGGGGTATCATATTTCATTTCCAGCAGACGTTCGTGCAATACAAAAAAGAGGACCAGTACAGCGGAGTAGAGGAAACAGTGGATGCACGTGCGTTACAACAGAGCGAGACAGACTATGCGTAATGGAAGTAGTAGACTTCTGTGTCATGCAGCAGAGGCCGTCATCGGCGTCACCGTCTTGACGGTAGTAGGTACGAGCACGTGATTGTCGATCGCAATACCTGCAAAGCACGGAGTGAGTTGGCATGCATGGCGTGCAACGAACCAGAAAAAAAGCCACGGAACTACGTACTTTGCGTCACGTTCGCAGTCTTGTAAATTCCGATCAGTCGATGGCTCAGCTCAAACATGTCATTTCTGTCGACACGTTTAGCGTAAAGATGGAGAAGGAACGTGAACGGCAGAGCGGACCTCAACGAGATGATGATGAACTGCGCATTCTTGGTCCGATCTTTGATGTAGTTCGCGACAATGGACACGTTCCGGAAGTCGAGGGCAGCATCGATCTCGTCCATAAAGTACAGCGGGGTGGGCTATCATACATCGACAATGAGGGGCACTTCTTATGGGCAAAGCGCAATCCTTACCTTGAAGACGTGGAGCGCAAACACGAGTGCCAGAGAACTCAGCGTCTTACGAATCGCATGACACGTTACTTTTTACAACACCACACGATAGACGATGCGCAACGTACCTTTTCGCCACCCGATAGGTTAGAGATGTTCTTCCAGCTCTTCTTGGGCGGCATCACGCTAAAAATGATGCCCTCCGAGAACGGATCCATGCTGTCGACCAACTCCAGTTCTGCGTTCCCTCCTAGCGTGATCATCTATCCACACATACGAAAATCAAGCACTTAAAAACAAACCAACACATTTTGAAGGAGCCTAGAATACGAACCTGATACATCTCCTTCAGTTTCAGCGAGATCAGACTGAAGCCTGTCATGAACTCATCCAGCCGCTGTTTCCTCAGATTGTCGTACTGCTGCTTCTGCGCGTCGCGCGCCTCGGTGATCTGATCGAGGTCTTTAGCGCGACGAAGAAACTCTTCCTCGCGCTTCTTGTAATCCTTGAGCACAGTCAGGTCAGGCTTGGCATTGTTCAATTTTTCTGTCCATTGTCACACGTTGGAATAAATCCGGTATCAAGCGCATCTATACGTACCATCGAGATATTCGGAATCGGCCACCAGGTCGCGCTTGCGGAACTGGGCCAGCTCGTCCACGCTGTAAATGTGTAGCTCGTTCGAAGGCTGACGCGCCGGCTTGGATGACTTCTTTGGCGGTGGCACCACCGCCGGTTCTCCCGGCTCCCGTTTGACGTTTGGTTCCGCAGGTTCCCCTTCTACCGCAGGAATCGCCTCTGCTTCTGCCTCTTCATCGTCGTCATCGTCGTCGCTACAACCCCACCCCATTGCAATCAGATGGGCTCACATAAAAGAAGCTCGGCTCACTCGATCTCCTCCAACCTCAGTTTGTCATGCTCCGTTTGCCAGTGCTGCAACACATCATCGTTGTCCTTGGCCTCTTTTCTGATTTCGGCCAACTTTTGCGTCAATTCCATCTTTATATACGCCAATACGTCAGAACAAAAAAAAAGGCAATCAACCCCAGCATGCACTGCCCACGCACCTCCCTTTTCCTAAATTCTTGAATCTCGTCTCTCTTAGCATCCAATTCCGTCTTGAGTGTGTCCAGGTCGTCCTTTGAATTCTCCGCCGCAGCCCGCGCAGCGTCCACCTTCTCCTTGAGTTCCTCCAGATATTCGTTCACCTCCGCCAACTGCGACTCCAGCTGCTTGATCTCCTCGTCCGCTTCCGCCACTGCAGCAGCATTCCCAGAAATCGCAGCCGTGTGCTTCACCACATCCTTTTCCGCCTTTGCTTTCGCCACCTCTGCCTTGGTGATCTCGTCGTTGGCAAGGTTGATGTGCAGCTTGATCCCGTCCACCGTCGAGCGCTGTTTCAGCAGTCGCGAGCCACCGATCTCGAGGATCTTCTTCTCGAGCTCCTTGATCGCGTCCTCGATCTTGCCCGATTTCGCTTGCAGGTCCTCGAGCTCGCCCGTCACGGTCGCAATCTCCCCTTCGAGCGCCTCGATGCGCGCCACGTCCCGAGCGTCCGGTTTGCTCTGCGCTCTATGTACCCCCAACCCAGTCAGTACCCACAGAACGAGGGCGAGCGATCCCTACGCACTTGAGATCGCGCAGCCGTTTCTCTCCCTCCTCGAGTCGCTTCCGTCCATTGTTTACCCCCATCGCCAGCTTCTCCACGTCCATGTCCATCTGCGGGACCGCGAGCGCCAACCGCTCACCCTCGTCCTCCAACGTCCTCAGTGCTCTCGTTGCCTCCTCAAGCTCCCGCGCCGCGCCTTCGCTCTCCTGCTCGTACTGCCGCAACACCTCCGGCCTCACCGTGTCCGCCGCCAGTTTGGAGCTCATCCCCCCACGTGCAACATGGTTCCCACCACCCGACATCGTACCAGACGAATCGATCAACTGGCCCGCAAGCGTGACGACGCGCCACCGCCTCGAAGAACCGAACGCGATTCGGTTCGCCTGCTCGAGGTCGTCCGCGACGAGCGTGTTCCCGACGGCCTTGTAAAATGCGGGCAAGAACTTGGCGTCTTTCGGCTTAATAAGGTCGTACAACCGCGGGACGTTTTCGGGCGTCTGGATCCGTTCATGGACGTGGTCTCTCGAAAGTTTCTCAAGGACCATGAAGGAGGCGCGACCGACATTCTGCGAGCGAAGAAAATTGATGCACGCTTGTCCTTGAGCGACAGTGTCGACAACCATGTTGTGGAGTGCACCGCACGCAGTGGAGATGGCGACATCGTACTTGTCTGGGATCGTTCCAAGACTGCCCAAGCGACCCTATAGAATGTATGTATGATTCGCGTGCAGATAGAAAACAAGTAAAGCATACATGGAAACCATCGATACGTCCACTTTGCTTGAGACGGGTGAGATGATCGAGAACCTTGTTTTGCGAGGTGCTGGCAGCTTGAGAGGCCTTCGCTTCCTCTGTTCTCTGCCGAAAAGACGACGCCTTGCCCCGCGATTCGTCTACACGAGCCCGGGCGTCCTACATCCAGGAACAGTCGTGAGCGACGAGCGAACTTCTCGTTCCAGCATCAGTCAAGTGCTTACCTGGAAGTTCTTTGCGTGGGCCTGTAGATTCTGCTGCAGGGTTACCTTCTTTGTCTTCAACTCTTTTAGTTCGTCGAGCTATATCACCGGACCGAGCATAAACTATAAATGAACGGGTGCAACATGCAACCAACCTTGGCCTGTTGCGCAGCCTGCTGCTGTTCAAGGTCCCCCTGGGCATTCTTGACCGCCTCCTTGAGACTGGCGACCTTCTTTGCCAACGTATCCTTCTCGCTCGCTGCTATATCGATCGCTGCCTTCTTTCCATTGATTTTGGTAGTCCAAGGCTGGAGTTCTTTTTGCTTAACCTCTATCTGATCGTGGAACACCTGCGTCTTGTCTGGCACACCCGCGAGATCGATGAGTCCATAGAGACGACGCGGGCGTCAGACGCACCTTTCAGACTGTCTCGAATGCTCTCGAGAACGTCCTCTTCCTTTTTCAGGTTCACCTCGTGCTCCTCGATCTCCGCACGTTTCCGGTCGATCTTGGAAATACTTTCTTCGATCGTGCGCTCGGCTGTGGCTTTAACTTGTTCGTCCTGCAGGGAAAAACGGACAACATCTAAGAGTACGAATACGAAAACTGAAAAAGCCGACCTCCTGAAGGGTCTTCTTCAGCTTCTTTCCCTTGGAAATGGCATGCTTGCGCCGCTCGTCGAGCCCGACGGCCTGCTTCTCGTGCGCGGTTTGGTCCTTGACAGCTTCCTCGGCCGCTGTTTTCACTTCCTAATCGAACAAGAAAGACACGAGATACGTGATAAGAACCCGAAATGCATCACAAGTGACGGACCTCGTATGCTTTCTCGCGTTCCTCAAAATGCTTCTCCAACATCTCTATATAAGTGATATCATCTTTGTTTCTTTCCGTCTCGGCGTCTAACTCCTTCTGGTATTTCGTCTGTGTGCACACAGCGTCAAGCAAACCCGGGCCAAACGTTGCATGCAACGACTCACGATCTGCGCGTGAAACTTGCCTTCGTTCTCTAAACACTTCCAGAGGTACCACTGCCAAAGCCGGCTCTGTGCTCTCACGTGGTCGTTGAACAGTCTCAGGTAATCCAACGCCTCCTTCCTCTGTGCCTCGAGCGCATTTTTCTCCCGTTCGACGATGCGGAGCCGGTTCAGCTTTTCGCCTCGCTGGTCGGTGAGGGCTTCCATCTGCGCAAGCGCTTCTTCAATCGGAGTCTTGTACGAAGAGGTGCCAATGATGTCTTCGAGGTATTCGAGTAACCCGTCTTCGTGTTCGTTCTGAGCTTTCGGTTTCATCTGCGCAATCGACTCGACTTCGCCCTGGTTGAATCGTATACAAAGTCAGTTGCGAGCAAAGAAGAGAGTAACAAACAGCCGCTACCAAGATTTACCTGCAATATAAGGAACCGTTTGTGATCGAGATCGATTCCTCGACCCTTGAGGAGCGCCTGTACGTCGGTAAAGTTGCTAGGACGGCTATTGATCGTATATTTGCTCGAGTTGTTTTTGGAAGCCACCCGCGCCACGACCAGCTGGGAATTTGGCACCACTTTGAATGCGTCGGGACCAGGCTGATCGGCAAGTGAGAAGATAGAAAACAAGATAGGAGACGTTCGTACCAGATCAACTATGTCTCGAAAGTGAACCTCAACGCTGCACTCGTCGAGATCAGGGTACCGAGCCGAGTTGTGAATCAGTTCTGAGAGCTTTCCCTGGCGCATTTTGGATGCACGGTATCCGAACACGAACAACAACGCGTCAATTGTGTTGGATTTACCTGACCCATTGGGACCGACGATCGACGAGAAAGACTGAGCAGAGACGGAGTGGATGTCAGTACGCCGAACGCGAACGTATCAACACGGACCTTGTGGAAGGGGCCAATTTCCTGTCTACCGGCATAACTCTTAAAGTTGACCAATACCATTTTGTGAATGACCAATCGAGTGTGTGGTCCCTTGGCCTCTTCTGCTGGGGGTGGGAGAGTTTGGGTCTGCGGTCTAACCCTAGGCTCTAACAGGGATTTCTCTTCTTCCTCTTCTACTGGTGGCGGGCGTTTTGGGGTTCGGGACATCTGACTTGGAGTACTGGTCTTGTCACGGTCGTGTCGCCTTCCACGAACTGGAGAGTCTCTGAAGACTTGATCAAAGCCATCCAAGTCGTCCTCTTGCTCTTCCGCTGTTGCTTGCTGTTTGGGTGTGGGGTTTTTATGAGGTACGGCAGGAGCTGACTTGCGAGGCCGTGGCGTGAGGACGGCATCCTCGCTGCCCTTTGCTCCTGGTATTTTGGGACTCGTAGAGAGCTCTGGAGAGGATGTGCGCGTAGACTTTGGCTGCCTGGATGGAGGTTTACCGGACGCCGCTCTACGACTAGGGGGTTCCTGAACTGGGAGGGCGTCCTCGCTGTCGGAAATAGGGATTGCATCCTCGTTATCCTCCTCTTTTGCATGCGTCACTTGTTCCTCCTCTTCCTCGATATCGCTCTCGATCCTCGCGGGTCTACGGGCTGAACGGGTGGTCTTTGTTGTTCTCGAGGACGGTGGCTTTGCTGACGAGCGACGAGTTCTGGGAGCAGGCGGGGGATCCGCCTCCTCCTCGACAATCTTGCGGGATCGGCCTCTCCTCGCAGGTTTCCAGACCTCCTCCTCGTCCGTCTCGTCCACTGCGGCTGACTGGCCACGCTTCCGCTTGCGGTTAGTAGCATCGGAGGGTGTCGCCCTAGACTGTGCCAGTGCTGGTTGCGCGTCTGGTGCGCGCGTGCGGGAAGAGCGCCGGGGGGGCATCGAGGGCGCGAGAACAACGACGCGGATACGCGTCCTGTCACAAGTTGTGTCACAACATCGTGTCACACACTAGGCTACCGAAGAATGCATCACGAGGGTGTCTGCGCCTTGGCGCGCTCCTCCTCGCGCTTCGCCGCCCGTTCCTTTGCCTGCTCTTGTTTCTTCGCCGCCTTTACCTGTCTTTGTCGCTTTCGTCGCCCGTTCCCGCGTTTTGGCCCATCGACAACGACAGGCTCTGCTATGCGCTGCTTCTTTTTCGCAAGCTGTTCCGCGCGCTGTCTTTCGCGTTTCTTATCCCGCTTGCGGAGCGTCGTAAAGGATGCTTTGAGAAGGTTACCGTAGGCAGCATGGAATGCCGAGAGATCGGAAGGAGCGACCTAGGGTGATCATATCGTGCAATTATGATCGCGATAACAAGAGAGCAGGACACGAGAATGCATCGACGAGGACAAGCATCAGGATGTCCTAGAGCGCGACGAGCAGGAGGGGCTCACGTGAGTGGAGAAATGGGTCTTTTTCCCGTCAGTGACCCGGATCAGACACGGATACTCCTTCTCGCTATCACCACCCATCGCGACATCTTCGCCATCACGAGTCACTATCCGCAACGATCAGTCTGGGACGCACGAAAAGCAGAGCTACGCACATCGCTTATGCGTCAGCCATACCGTTCCCTTGTCTCTCGTGGACTCAAACAACGTTGAAAGCTGTTTGAGAAACTGGGGTAATGTCGGGTCAATATCGCGTCTGACGGATGCCGTGGATCGCGCACGATAGCGTTGTCGACGAGCTGCATGGACCTGTCCAACTCGCCTGTTGATGCGCACGCTTCACCACTGGCTGACGTAATCCAATCTTGCTCGTGCCAGGCCAACGCCGAAACAAGTCCGAAAAGATGGCCCTTGCTAGCGGCGACGAACATGGATCCATTTCCACCACCTATGGGCGGCGCGTCTCTTCTGCTCTCGTTCAGGATGCACTCGAAGTCTGTTCTCATCGTCGGCGGCGATGCGCTGGCAGCAGGCAGAGCCTACGCATGTCTCGAAGCAGACGCTGTTGTCCACGTCCTCGTGGAGGGCGGTCTTGAAGCCGTCTGCGCGGAGCTCAGATGGAGAGCCGAGTGTGGCCAGCTCAAGGTTATCGATTGGCGCCATCTCTCCCGCCCTGTCACCTCTGCCCCAGCTGCCGACGCTGACGACTGGGATCTCCTAGCCCTGGACCATTACCTTGGGGGCACCCCCGTATCCCTCGTATGTGTTACCGACACCACCTCGACATCGCCATCTGCTTCGATCACACGCCCCCGCGCGGCGCATCTCGCGAGGATATGCCGCGCTCATCGTGTCCCTATCAACGTCGCCGATATGCCGGAGCTATGTGACTTTTCTTTTACGGCAACGCACCGCTTCGTGGATCCCGTTTCGTCATCCAAGACCCTCCTGCAGATCGGCGTTACCACGAATGGCGAAGGTTGTCGACTTGCTGGGCGAGTGCGAAGGGAGATCGTGGCTAGCCTACCTAAAGATATCGGGGCGGCCGTGACCAAAATTGGGCAGCTTCGAAGAATGGCAAAGAGATTGGCCAGGGAGAACGAAGCCTCTGCAGACAGCGAAGGCGAGGACAGCACCGCAACGACCCCAAACAGACCTGTCCCTATCACCTTTCAGGGAGGACATACCTTTGAGGAAAGTAGGGTTGAGGCTGCTAAGCGACAAATGCGGTGGATCGTCCAGGTCAGCGAGTACTGGCCCATCTCGCGGCTTGCAACAATGACGGAGCATGAGATGAACGGGATTCTTGGTGGCGAGATCGTCCACCAAGGGAGCATTCGCACCCTGTCAGCGGACGAGAAGAAATCTCAGCATGGACTCGACCTTGCTCGACCTACGAAAAAAGGCAAGATCTTCCTTGCTGGGTCCGGACCAGGCCACCCATCCCTTCTCACACTTGCGACACACACGGCGCTAACGAAACATGCCGACATCGTGCTCTCCGACAAACTGGTCCCAGCGCCCGTCCTCGAAGTCATCCCACCGCACGTCGAGGTACGTATCGCACGAAAGTTTCCCGGGAACGCAGACGGCGCACAGGTGGAAATGATGGAAGCGGCCGTCGAGGCTGCCAACCGCGGCCTGACCGTCATCAGGGTATGGCCGCCCCAACATACCACCGTTGTCGCGCGCTCACGTTCTCCGACAATCCACAGCTGAAACAAGGCGACCCGATCGTCTACGCCCGCGCGGGCGAGGAGCTCACCTACTTTCGTGCACACGGCTATGCCCCGCTCGTCCTCCCGGGCCTCTCCTCTGCGCTCGCCGCTCCCGCGTGCACGGGTATCCCCGTGACGCACCGCGGCGTTGCCGAGTCGTTCGTCGTCTGCACGGGCGTCGGGCGCCACGGTAAAGCGGTCTCACTTCCGGGCTACGATCGCGCGCGCACCGTGCTCGTACTCATGGGCGTCGCGCGTCTGGGCGAGGTCGTGGGCGCCCTCATGGCGGCGCCAGCCGGGCACGAACATGAACATGCGAGGCGGCGCGACGGCTTCGCCTACCCGGCGTACCTTCCAATTGCGATCGTCGAACGGGGATCGATGCCGGATCAGAGGGTGCTCGTATCGACGCTCGAGGACGTCGAGAGCGCGCTGGCGAGCGTGGGGGAGCAGCGCCCGCCGGGAATGATCGTCATCGGGTGGGCTGTGCTCGCGTTCGGGCGGAGGGACGGCGAGGGCGGAGACGCTGGGGAGGGGGTGCTGGAAGATATCGACGCTGATGCCGAGGAACAGGAACGGCGTGACAGACAACGCATCACCAGATGGCTTGGCGGCAGGAAATGGGATGTTTGGGAAGGGCTGAGCGAGGAGTGGGCAGATCTTTGGCCAGGTAATCGGTCAGTCGCTGAACCGGTGGTAACGGGTAGGGTGTTGACGAATGACTCTGCGTGGCCGACGCCGGCTGAGACGTGAAATCAGCGCTCGCTCCTTCTCGCTCCTCCCGCAATGAACTTGGCCTGCACACGAGCGGCCCTGGTCAGATGCCGGTCACAGCAGTTTTCTGAATCTTCTTATAATGAATCGGTGTCAGATACTGCCCGGGAAAACAATCGTGTAACTTCAGCGTTTCCCACTCTGCATCATATGTATTATAACAGACTCAGCGCACAGTGTCGTGGGAAGTTCTATTTGAAGATAATACCATCACTGCATTCAACGCGATAGAACTCATGGTTGCAAGATGTCAACTGAAAACGACGGTGGGGGGGGGATTATAGCGTGGTTAGAAGAATACGACGTTGTCATGTTGCCTCTCGGATAAGGCGTATCGACAGAGATTTTCATAGTGGCGTTCCTGCTCCACTAATGGCTGACGAACGTGTTTCCTGCCAGAATGATTTCAGAGAAAATATGCCTTGGATACTCTGCCAGTGACCAAGGTTTACTTGACACTGCTTGTGCATACTCGTCGAAGTACGACTCAAACTTCAGGCTCAGGGTCCGGAATACATGGATGCGGTGCTCGGATCGGTTTCGGTTCAACAGTCATTTTCTCTATTTTTATTGTCAGCGTTTACCTACGCGCTCTCCCTGGCACAGGCAAGCAATTTGATTCTTTTATGCGAGCGTCGAGCTTCGAAATGATAGAAGCGAAAGCCTCAGAGGGGTATATGTAAGTTGGCAAGCGCTTGTTCGGATCAATCCCCCACCAAGCACATCATGTACCTTCCGGCGCTTGAGCCGACTCTTTTGCGTTTGCTTCAGCTCCCTTTATCCTTGTTGCGTTTTGATGGACCAACTTCATTGACACACACTGTAGCACCTCAGAGG
>JBBPLV010001377.1:0-10047 GCA_038089975.1 Boletellus ananiceps | reverse complement strand
AATAAAGGTGAAGTATAGGGCAAGAAGGTTGAAAGTGGGGGCCGATAGGGAAGACATTTCCTAGGGGTATTTAACTGGAAAGAAGTGCTACAGTCTCATTCTTCTTCGTCTGGTTGGGGGGAAGTCATTCAGTCAAGACGCTTTATATTCCATTAGTAGTTTGTGGGAGTTCCCCATATTCCTTTCTGGTTCCCAAGTATTTTCCGCTGTGGAGTATCCCTTCTAGGAAACAAGGTACTGCCTTCTGGCGGTGGAGCCCCTATGGCCCAAGATCCATGCCACTTCATATTGTTCTTCTCTGTCAATTTGATTGGGAGGGGGATTGATGAAATTGGGTCCATGCTCCACAATCTGATGGTAAGGAGTTAGGAGAGAGGCATGAAATACTGGGTGTATCCACTAGGTTGGTGGAAGTTTGAGTTGGTAGGTTACCAGGGAGATGACTTGTTCGATTTCAAAAGGACCTTCTCTTCGGGGGGCCAATTTTCAGGAGGGATAGTGAAGTTTAAGATGTTTGTTATCAAGCCAGACTTGATCTCCTATTTTCCAGGGTTTGTAAGATGTGTGGATACGTTCTCTCATTAGTTGCTGCGCCACTTGATGGGCCTGCTGCGCTTTGTCCCTAGCCTTGGACAAAAGGGTCAGTCTCTGTTCAAGAGCTGGGAGGAACGTTTTTCTGAGAGTAGGGTAAGAATGGGGTTTGTAGCCCATCATGAGAGAGAATGGGGATTGCTTGGTCACAGAGTGGGCTGTGGAATTATGTGCAAATTCCACCATGGGGAGGAGGTCAGCCCATGCGGAGGCATTTCCTTGGCAGAAGATGTGGAGATAGGTTTCTAGCTCCTGGTTAACCCGTTCAGTCTCTCCATCAGTTTGTGGGTGGTATGCTATGGAGAGGGTGAGGTTGTATTCTAGTAGGCAGGATAATTCCCTCACAAAAGCAGAAGCAAATTGGGGATCACGATCTGAGATACATCATTCATGCAATCCAAATCTAGTAATGATGTAACAGAAAAAGAGGTCAGCTATGCCTTTTGCATCGATGTCCTTTGAACAAGGAGAGAAAATTACCCCCTTTGTAAGGCCATGGTCAACCACGACCAGAATCGAGTTGTACCCCAGAGACAAGGGCAAATTGGTGATCAGATTGACAGAAATGGATTGGAAAGGTCGAGTGGCGGTGCTCGGAAGCAGCCAAGCCAGCAGCACAGTAGGGTGGGTAATGACCTTATTCACCTAACAGGTGGCACAGCCAAGGAGGTACTTTCGCACAAACATGGAAAGTCCTGGCCACCAATAGTCATGCTGCAACAGGTGTAACATTTGGAAAAACCCAGCATGTCCAGCAGCGGGGGCCATGTGCACAGAGTGAACAAGGTCAAGGCAGGCTGGTTCCAGAATGTACAGGCATCCATCATTGAAAAGCTAATCCAAATGTTGGGTGTGGGGCAGAAGGGAAGAGCCAGCCCACAGAGTGTTAAGGGCATCTGAGACAAATGGGTTGGAGGAAGTGGAGCAGGATATTTTGTTGGCTAAAGTGGTGTCCAGAAGATGGATAAAGTGATCAGGCGAGAGAAGGGTAATGTCTTGATTATCATCAGTAGTGGCAACATCTGGGAGATGAGACAGGGCATCTGCAGGTCCCATATGAGAACCGGGGACATGAACAAAGTGGAGGTCAAAATCTTGAAGGAACAGCATCCAATGGGCCTGCCGACAAGAAAGCTTGTGAGGTTGCTTGAAGTAGGCAAGATTCTTGTGGTCTGTGAAGATGGTGACCGAATGCATGGTCCCAGTCAAGTATTGCTTCCATTCCTCCAATGCCTGGATGACGGCCAAAAGCTCACAATCATAGATGTCATAGTTACGTTCCTCCAGAGAGAAAGTCTTGGACAAGTAAGTGCAGGGGTGAAGTTCCCCATTACCATCCTTCTACATAAGGACTGTGCTGGAGGCTACGAGGGAGGCATCAGTCATTACCCAGAAGGGGGAGTCAGTGTGAGGCAACCAGAGGACTGGATGGGAGAGGAAGGCATGCTGGAGTGCTCAGAACACCTGGTCACAGTCTGGCGTCCAGTTCCAAGCAACCCCCTTCTTGGTAAGGTCGTGTAGGGGTCGGGCTATGGAGGAGAATCCAGGGATAAACTTTCAGTAGAAGTTGCAGAATCCTATGAAGGATCATACTGCCTTAACAGAGCGGGGGGGAGTCCATTCTTGGATAGCTTTTAACTTGGAGGGGTCCAAAGTGACAGCTCCTGGTCGAATGATCATCCAAAGGTACTCTACTTCGTGGATGTTGAAGAAACATTTGGATAGTTTCAAGAATAAATGGTGTTTTTTCATTTGTCGAAGCACCCGTAGCATTTGTTGATGATGGAGCTGCACATCGCCATTGGTATGGATGATAAGATTGTCCATGTAAATCAAGAGTCATCCTTCTACCACCATATCTCGGAAGACATCGTCCATCAGTGCCTGAAAGGTGGGTGGGGAGTTACACAATCCAAAAAACATAACTGTTGGTTCATACAGTCCAAAGGGGGTGATGAATGCCGCTTTCCAGGTATCAGATGCTTTGATCTAGATGTTGTTATAGCCCCATCAGATGTCCATCTTGGTGAATAGAGAGGAATCTTTTAGTTGATCAATGAGATCCGAGATGAGCAGAAGAGGGTAGGCATTCTTGACGGTATGCTAATTAAGGTATCAGTAGTCCTGGCAAGGTCGCAAACCCCCATCCTTTTTCTGCACAAAGAAGAATGGGGATGCCTGAGGAGACTTGGAAGGTTTGATCTTCCTGGACCTCAAATGTTCATCCACAAATGCTTTACAAGTAGCCAACTCGGCTGGGTTTAATGGATATGCCTTTGCCACCTTTGGAACAAAATCTGGGGTGACATCAATGGCATGGTCGTAAGATCGTGAGGATGGAGGTTCTCTGTCTTTCGGTTCTTCAAAAATTTCCTTAAACTCCATATATTCAGAGGGGAGAGTTATATTGGTTTTTGCCGTCTACTGAGCTAATTCAGTGGAGATAGTTACTTTTGTGAGTAATTCCAGTTCAGGGGATATCCCGAGGTATTGGAGAAGATATCGTTGTTCAATTGGAGTGGGTAATTGTGGTGATGAGGGATTTGGTATATCGACCCAACTAGTTGTCCAATCAATGATGGGGTTGACATCTCGTAACCAAGTGATTCCTAGGATAACCTTTTCCATTCCACAATCTATGATCAAGAATTTCCTTCGTTCTGTCCTAGATCTCATGCTGAGATTCAGGACTACATAGTTCCTGATTATTCCATTTTTGTTTTCTGATCCATCCACATTGTTTGCTCGGATGGGTTTCTCTAGTTGCCGAGTTTTCCACCCATGCAGGCAGATGAGATATTTATTGATGAAGCATCCAGTGGCTCTGCTGTCGACTAGTGCAGTGACATCAATGCTTTGTGTTGCATCTGATTCGTAGAGGCGAATGGGGAGTTTGATTGCTCTAGAGTCTGGGCCTAATACAAATACAGGTACAACAGAAAGAGGAGGTAAAGATGTTGTTACTTTCCTCCCAGTTAAAAATCCTGTGAAGTACCGATCTTTCGGACTTCTAGATCTTTGGCTGTACACATTCAGAGTATACAGAGGAGTTCCTCCCTAGGGAGGTCCAAACTTTCAATGAACTGCCCTAGGGCATCCTGTTTGGTTTCTACTGAGTTTACTTTATGAGGTTTTGTAGGGAACCTCCTTGGTTCGTTCCTGGGATGATTGGTAGTGTGGCAACCCACCCTATGGCAAATGAAGCATTTGTTATTCTTCATGTGCTCCACTCATTCAACAAGTGTTAAGCATATTGCATCGATGTCCATAGCATTCAGATCTCTTTGGGAATTCCTAGAAGAAGGGAGTGGAATGTAATTCCCTCATTCCTGTATTTTCCTGAGCCTCCAGATGTTTTCATCAAAAACATGTGCCTTCTTGATCCAATCTCTCCACTCTGTCAGCTGAGGATTCAGTGTGGCCATCATATTGGCCAGTCACTCGTCTACTCCTCTTCTCAGGATGTCAATCAGGATGTTGTCATGATCCTTCTCTAGCTGACTCCTTATCACCTTTAGTTCGAAGGTGGTAACATATGTGTCAAAGTTTCCTCTCTGCATTCACCCAGGTAATGCTCTCTCCGTTCCATCCTTGAAATCGCTTTGTTTGAGTTCATATAACTTGTTTTGGGATCTTTCCTGTTGTCCAGTCAGAATGAAGGATTCTGAAAAGGCTTCTCTAAATTGGGTGAACGTTGCATTGGCCACTTTTGGGTACCAAGTTTCCATGAATGCTGCTACCCTTCTTTTATTCATCTTGTTAAGGCAGGTAAGAATCAGGAGAGAGTCTGTGTCGTATATGTCCTGGTTAATGGTAAAGAACACTGTCATGGCCAACATCCATCATGTGGCGTCTGCTGCTGTTCCATCAAAGTCGCCTGGTAAGGTGGCTCTCAACTCCCTTTTCTTTCCATTGTGATGTGCTGGATCTGCCATAGGAGTGTCCTCGTCAGGGTTAGTTATTAGGACAACTGGGGAGAGTGTAGGAGTGGTAGTAGGAGGGGGAGTGAGAGTTGCATGTTCCAAGACTGTTTCTGGTGTGACAGATCTCCTTCTTCTTCGTTCATGGAACAGGAGACTAGGCAGAGGGGGTCAAGGAGCTCCTGAGGGGGTGGCAATTTGTCAAGGGGGAATAGGAGAGTTGGTCTGGTAGGGGTTTTTGAATGGCCTCGGTTCCACAGGGGTAGAGCTGGGGGTTGGTTCATCTTCAAAGAACACTTCTTTGTGTTCAGCCTCTTCCATGGGCTTGGGGGAGGAGTCTCACTCTACTGGTGTTCAGTATGACATTGTTTCTGGTTTCTCACCCTTTTGCTAAACAGCAGGGGTGGAGGGGAGAGCTAGTTCTTTTGTTATGCCAAGTGTTGAATAACAGTAAGTGGGTGTGAAGTAAAGGGTGGGCGATATGTGTTACAACATTTGACGCGGTCTATGGTTTGCGATATCATTCCTCTTTGTTTAACCCTACTACCTTGCCCTCTTTCCTAGATGATGCAACTTTTCCGGTATTCCCTTTGTATCCGCTACCGGAAAGGGACTCTTGATTTACTACATTTGGTATGCCCCACTTTCTACTCTCGGACACATAGCCCTTCCACAGCATCATCTCATTATTGATGCTGTGTCTCCCCATGCTCCATACTAGGCACCTCTTCGTTACTATACCAAGAATTACTACATTAGCGAGGTACAGCTCTACCTAGGTATTTAAACCGTGCCTTGTACGATAGATGTCCTCTAGCTAGTTCTGCGCAATACTACATGCAGTCTCTGGCCATCCGCGAGTCCAACCTTCGGATAGCGAGCTTCCGACTTTGATTAGTCTTCGTCCTACTATTGAGTGGACACTGTCCAAGTGTTGCCTTCTGGAACATAGGACTTGATTTGGACTTAGTTTCAGAGATCATATGCAGTTCGCATAACAAAAGAACTAGCTCTATATCCCCGCCCCTGCTCTTTAGCAGAAGGGCGACTACTCTGACATCACGTCATACCGAGCTCCCAGAGAACAAGAATCCTCCCCAGAGTCGGAAGGAGAAACTGGTAACGAAGAAGTATTCTTTGAGGACGAGCCAACCCCTAGCGGATCCCCTAGCAAATTCAGACCTTTTGAAAACCCTCACCAAACTAGCTCTCCCGTACCTAGACAAATCGCTGCCTCTTCCAGTGCTCCAAGACCACCCCCTCCGAGTCTCCTATTCCGAGAATGCAGACAACAACGGTCCGTAACCCCTGAAACAGTACTCGAGCATGCTCACCTGCTTCCATCCCCAACCCCGGCCCCAGCACTTTCCCCGGTAGTACTAATCACCAATACCACCCTGGAACCACAGGACCAACCCATGGCGGACGCTTCGCCTCACTCAAAGAAAGGAGAACTCCAGGCAGCCCTACCCGGAGATTTTGATGGAAACGCAGCAGATGCAACACGATGGTTGTTAGCCATGACCGCCTTCTTTACCATTAACCAAGACATCTACAACACCAACTCACTCCTAATCCTCACCTGCCTCAACAAGATGAACAAAGGACGAGCCACAGCATTCGCCGAGACCTGGTACCCGAAAGTCATGGACGCCACATTTGTTCAATTTAAGGAGGTATTCGCAGAATCCTTTATTCCAACAGGACAACAGGAGAGAGCTCGGAATGAGCTATACAAATTGAAGCAGAATGACTTCAAAGACAAAAGCGAGAAAGCGCTACCTGGAAGACTCCAGAGGGGCAATTTCGACACGTATATCACCACCTTCGAATTAAAGGTGATGAGAAGCAAACTAGAAACAGGACACGACGAGATCCTGATTGACATCCTTCGACGAGGAGTAGACGAACGGCTTGCCAATATGATGGCTACCTTAACCCCCAGCCGACGAAATGGAGGGATTGGATTAAGAAAGCACATGTCTTCGACGAGAACATTCGACATCTCCGAAAGATCCGGGAACGGAAGAATTATATTCCTCTTCCTTCCACAGGAAACTCCCACCACCACTGCCAAGATCCAAATGCTATGGACGTTGATGCAATCCGCCTCACCCTGGTTGAAAGAGCGGAACACATGAAGAACAACAAATGCTTCATCTGTCACTGCGTAGGATGCCATACCACTAACCATCCCTGCGGGGACGTCCGTCCTCGATGATTCTCCACTCGCCCCCAAGCGATAAAGGCGGTAGAAACGGCGGACGCATTAGGAGAATTCATCCAGAGTTCGGATCTCCCCAGAGACGAACTACTCCATATCCTCCGCACTTGCACTACCAAAGATCAGAACGTCCAAGTCCTTGATACTTCACAGAATTTTTAACTGGGAGGAAAGTATCAACGTCTTTACCTCCCCTTTCTGTCGCGCCTGTATTTGTACTAGGTTCCCACTCTAGAGCAATCAAACTCCCCATTCGCCTGTACGAATCCGATGTGACAAAAACCATTGAAATCTCTGCGCTGGTAGATAGTGGAGCTACTGGATGCTTCGTCAATAAATACCTTGTACACCTTCGAGGGTGGAAGACCCATCAACTCCCTCACCCCATCCACACTCACAACGTAGATGGCTCCGAAAACAAGAACGGGATCATCTGACACTATGTAATCCTCAGCGTTACCTATGGAACTTGGACAGAACAATGAAAATTCCTCGTCATCAACTCCGGAATCGAAAAAGTCATTCTCAGAATGAATTGGCTTAGAGAAATCAATCCTATTATTGATTGGGCCACTGGACGAATTCAACTCTCGGACTCCCCACAACGACCTTCCCCCATTGACCCCATCATGCAATGGTATCTCCTGCGATACCTTGGATTGACCCTGGAAGCCGAATTGATCGCCAAAGCCACTATCTCTACCGAGCTGGCCCAACAAGTTGCAAAACCGGAAACCATTCTCCCGCTGGAATACGAGCCATTCTGTAGTGTATTTGACGAACCAAAAGACGGGGAGCTATCCCCATCTCGTCCCTATGACCACGCCATCGACCTTGATGACACCTTCGTCCCAAAAGTTGCTAAAGCTTACCCACTTAACCCCACCGAGTTAGCCACTTGCAAAGACTTCGTCGAGGAACACCTACGATCTGGAAAGATTAGGCCTTCTAAATCCCCGCAAGCTTCACCCTTCTTCTTTGTCAAGAAAAAGGATGGCGGTCTCTGACCTTGCCAGGACTATCGCTACCTCAACCAGCACACCATCAAGAATGCCTATCCACTGCCATTAATCTCCGACCTCATTGACCAATTGAAAGATTCATCCCTCTTTACAAAGATGGATGTCCACTGGGGCTACAACAACGTCCGCATCAAAGCTTCCAATACCTGGAAAGCGGCCTTCATCACTCCTTTTGGGCTCTACGAACCAATAGTAATGTTTTTTGGCCTGTGCAACTCTCCCCCAACGTTCCAGGCCCTCATGGACGACATATTCAGAGACATGATTTCGGAAGGGTGGCTTCTCATTTATATGGATGACCTTATCATCCATACAGCAGGTGATCCCCAACTTCATCAACACCGCACCAAGTGTGTCCTGCAGCGCATGCGCGACCACCACCTCTTTTTGAAACTTTCAAAGTGCTTTTTCAATGTTTCCGAGGTCGAGTACCTCGGCATGATCATTCGCCCTGGGGTGATCACCCTCGACCCCACCAAATTGAAAGCCATCCAGGAATGGACCCCTCTCAGATCGGTCAAAGCCGTTTGATCCTTCATCGGCTTTTGCAATTTCTACCGAAAGTTTATCCCTAACTTCTCTTCCATTGCTCGGCCGCTTCACGATCTCACCAAGAAGGCTGTGCCCTGGGCATGGACCCCTGCTTGTGACCACGCCTTCCGGTCACTCCAACAGGCCTTCCTCTCTCGTCCAGTTCTCCGCCTCCCACATACCGATGCACCCTTCTGGGTCATGACGGATGCATCCCTCGTGGCCTCGGGCGCAGTATTAATGCAGAAAGACGTTAACGGCGACCTGCACCCCTGCGCTTACCTCTCTAAGACGTTTTCCCCGGAAGAGCACAATTACGATATTTATGACCAAGAACTCCTCACCGTCATTCGCGCCCTTGAAGAATGGAAACAGTATCTCACCGGGACGGCATATCCAGTCATGGTCCTCACCGATCACAAGAACCTCGCATATTTCAAGCAGCCCCACAAGTTATCCTGATGTCAGGCCCATTGGATGCTCTTCCTCCAGGACTTCGACCTACATTTCTCCCACGTCCCTGGTACACAAATGGGTCCTGCTGACGTGCTCTCTCACTTGCCCAATGTCTCTACTACGGACGACAATCAGGACATGGTTCTCCTCCCTGCTGACCACTTCATCTGCCTTTTGGACGTGGCCCTTGCCAATAAAATCGCCCATTCCACTTCTTCCGACCCTTTTGTCACTGATGCCCTCGCCGCCTTACAGCGGGGATCTTCCATCCTCCCCCACGCCTCTTGTTCCGACTGGCATTTCGCCGACGGCCGGCTTTACTTCAATGGTTGCTTGTATGTGCCAGAGTCTGCTCGGCGCACCCTGGTGCACGCCCTCCATGATGTGCCTGCTGCGGGACACCCTGGCTTTTTCCGAATGTTACACCTGTTACAACGCGACTATTGGTGGCTGGGACTTTCCACTTTCGTGCGAAAATTTCTCCTCGGCTGTGCCACCTGTCAGGCCAATAAGGTGCTGATGCACCCCACTGTGCTGCCGGCACGGCCCATCCCAAGCACCGCCTCTTGCCCATTTCAGTCCATCTCAGTCAATCTCATTACTGGTTTGCCCCTGTCTCACGGTTTCGATTCTGTCATGGTCGTGGTCGACCACGGTCTCACGAAGGGGGTAATTTTCTGCCCTTGTACTAAGGACATCGACGCAAAGGGGGTAGCACTCCTTTTTTTTCAACACATCTTTCCCAGATTTGGATTACACGAACGCTGCATCTCCGACCGAGGACCCCAATTTGCCTCCGCCTTCGCATGAGAGCTATCCCGATTGCTCGCCTATGACCTCGCACTCTCCACCGCCTACCACCCACAAACAGACAGTGAAACCGAATGTGTCAACCAGGAACTGGAAACGTACCTCCGCATATTCTGCCAAGGAAACATATCTATCTGGGCTGACCTCCTCTCCATGGCTGAATTTGCGCATAACTCTGCAGCACACTCTGTGACCAAGCAATCCCCCTTCTCTCTCATGCTTGGGTATGAACCCCGGTCCTATCCAGCCCTCGGAAAAACATTCCTCCCTGCTCTCGAGCAGAGACTCTCCCTTTTGGCCAAGGCCAGGGATGAGGCACAGCAGGCCCATCATGTGGCCCAACAAATGATGCAGGAACGTATTCGCACACCCTTCAAACTGTGGAAAGCAGGAGATCGTGTCTGGCTGGATAACAAAAATCTGAAACTACGATATCCCTCTAAGAAGCTTGCCCCTCGACGAGAAGGCCCCTTTGAAATAGAAAAAGTCATCT
>JBBPLV010001376.1:0-10052 GCA_038089975.1 Boletellus ananiceps | reverse complement strand
CTCATGATCAACCATATTCCAAACTCTATCCACATCTTGCTCCCACAATTCCCAACTGCTCACAAATGCTGGAATGCCTTACTTGAACACTTTGACGACACTCCTCACACTCCAACTACTATGCTACAATGCCCACAAGTACTCGACAACCAGCTAGATGCATCACCAATGGTGGCTGCATGTGAACCTCAAACATTCACTGGAACCTGTCAACAGCACAGCGAGCATGGCCACAAGGCATGTGACAGCAAGCCAGCCACAGAGCGCATGGCTACAGAAGACCACTGCATAGCCATGGCAAAGCCCCAGTGAGTCTGGAGGAGGAACTGGAAAGCCGATGAAGAGTGCATGACTATGGTTGACCAGCACACAGCCACAGCCAGGCCCCAGTCAGTCAAAACACCTAGTCAGCAGGCCCACAGAGCTGCCACTGACAACACAAACCCAAATGCAAAGAGTGCCATGTGTTACGCTTGGCACGGGTAGGCTCACTGGGTGTGGCTGATGAAGGCCCAAGGGGGCGGCTGATAGAGGCCTAAGGTGGTGGCCAATAGAGGCCCAAGGGAATGACCGGTGAAGGTCCTAGGGATGACCTATAGAGGTCCTGGGTTCAGGGTTGAGGCTAATATTGAGTAAGACTAGCGTGGGGTTACAGGGTGTCTGTGGCTAGGTTTATATACTTGGAAAGATGGTGCACAGACCAAGCTATGCGGGTACGAAAGGAGAAGGTCATGAGTCACTAGGAGTCATGAGAAGTGAGATAAGAAGGAAGAGAAGCGGGGAGATGAAAGGAAGAATAGAAGCAAGGAGAAGGGAAGAGAAGAGAAGAGAAGAGAAGCAAGATAAGGAAATGAGTCGGGGTGAGTCATAGATAAGAGATAAGAGATAAGAGCGGAATTGGAAGTGTTTGGTGAAGAGTCGGGGTGGAGGGTGAGGCGGACAATGAGGAAAAAGATAGGGGTATATGAGGAATCGTAACACCATGCATACAAGGCCAGCAGGTGCACTGCACCACCCACATGATGAGCTGCTTGACAACCAAGCTGGTGAGAATGTTGACAAGGTTGCCACTGCAGAGCCAGTGATGTTGACCAGGTTGGACAAGGTTGCAGGGGCCAACAAAGTCAAACTGGAGGCACCAATGGAGGAGATGCTGCCAGAGGTCACAGATGCTATGGGTAATGATGATGACAAAGTGCATTGACCTGACAAACCAGCAGACCCAGCCCATGTACCAGTGAGTACACCCAACATTGCAACAGCCGACAGTGCAGACCCCACAGAGGAAAGCACACAGGTCGAGGCCAACACCTTCCACATGCCCGAAGACCCTGCAGAGATGCCAGGTGATGATGAACGTCAGCTAGATGCACCCACAGAGCTGCCTGATGCAGCTGAGAGCGCAAGGGCAGGCAAGGGAGTTGAACTGGCCAAGGTGCCAGTACTGGAGGTCCCAGAGATGTCAAGAGAGGGCAATGGGCATGCAGACAAGGATGATGGCAATGAATGCCAACCTGTGGAACCTACTGCACTGCCAGATGCAGCAGAGGAAGCACACAAGCATGAAGATCCACTGTGCAGCAGCAAACCAACCCCACTGGATGGAGCAGAGAAAGCACATGGGCATAAGAGCCCAGCATGCGCTGAGCCAGGTCCACCCACAGACATCTAGGTCGAGCCAGGTGGCGAGACCAGTGACAATGTCATAATTGAATGAGGCAAAGGTGTTGTGCATGGCAGCACTGACATGAGAGCTGATGGCAAGGCTGGAGGAGTGCCCCACAATGCAGAACTTGATGGGGAGTGCACTCAAACAGGTCAAGTCGAGTTGATCCAGGTGGAGGATGCAAGCACACAAGCCAGTTGGACAGGTGGTAGCATGCACATTGAACAAAACGAGAGCACCACACATGGGCACACTGGTGTGGACCTTGGAAAGCCCTTGGATATTGGGGGGAGATGCTGGGATCACATTGTGAGGAGTTGGTCCAGGTGGAGAATGCCCTGGTGCATGAATGGCTGGTGGTGAGAGCCACCTGACAAGGTTGTGTAGTGCAGGAATAAGCCCCTGAGTGTCAAGCTCAAGGGGGAGCAGAATGGTCTTGCGAGCTTCAATGATCAAGCTGTGGCAGTGGCACAGCATGGCAACAAGGACCTGTGGAACCATCCTAAGAGACCACAGAATGTGTTAAGAGTTGGAGCATGAGGTTGGAGAACACTCACCTTTAGAGGCTCCAGAGGATCCATGTGGTGGAACAGCCACATCTGGCAACTCCCACAGCTCTGTTGGACATCCTACAAGTGCCAGGAATGAGCATGTCAACTATACAAGTGTGCAAAGTAGATGCTGAGCCAGGAGACCAGGTGGGCAGAGAAGCCAAGTTGAGAGACAGCGAGCACAACAGAACATGCCAGGATGATGGCGATGATGTTGGATCTATTGGGAAACTGCGCAGGACAGACAGCAATGATTGCGACAGCGAAATGAATGTGCCAGGTCAAGGTAGAGGCTGAGGAACCCTTTGGGGTGACCAGGCTGAGCGAGGTCATGTAGTCACTATGTACTACTCGGATTGATGAGCCTGTGTGCAAACTACCCATTTGGATTGTTGACCCTGTGCAGGCCCATTGTGTGTGAGGGACGATATAGACAAAAGGGCCCAAGTAAGAATATACATGTGTGAATCAGACAGGGTGTGGGGTGGCTGGGTAGCTGGACATCCAGAGGGTTGGTCAGGGTGCAGGATGGGAGGTGGCAGAATACCAATGCTATTGGTCTGGGTGCAGGGTCAGAGGGTGACCAAGCACCAATGGCATAGGCTGGGGTGCAGGGTGGGAGGGTGAATGAGCACCAATGCTATCAGCCAGGGTATAGGGTCAGAGGGTGACCAAGCACCAATGCTATTGGTTTGGGTACAGGGTCTAATGATGGCCAAGCACCAAGAGCATCAGCCAGGGTGAGGAGTGGGAGAGAGACTGAACACCAATGGCATTGGTCAGGGTGCAGGGTCTGAGGGTGACAAAGCACCAACAGCATTGGCCAGGGCAAGGGGTGGGAGGGTGACCAAGACTGCTGGCATCAGTCAGGTGTAGGGCAGGAGGGTGACTGAGCACTGATGGCCTCAGTCAGGGTGTAGAGTGGGAGGGTGACTGAACACTGATGCCATCAGCTGGGGTGCGGGGTGGGAGGGTGACCAAGCATCGATGGCCTCAGTCAGGGTGCAGGGTGGGAGGGTGACCAAACACTGATGCCATCAGCCAGGGTGCCAGGTGGGAGGGTGACCAAACACTGATGCCATTGGCCAGGGTGCTGGGTGGGAGGGTGACTGAGCACTGATGGCCTTGGTTGGGGTGCAGGGTGGGAGGGTGACCAAGCACTGATGGCCTCAGTTGGAGTGCAGGGTCCAAGGGTGACCAAACACCAATGACATTGGCCAGGGTGCAGGGTGGGAGGGTGACTGGGCACTGATGGCATTGGCCAGGGTGTAGGATGGGAGGGTGACTGAGCACCGATGGGCTCAGTTGGGGTGCAGGGTCCTAGGGTGACCGAACACCGACAACATTGGTTGGGGTGCAGGGTCTGAGAGTGACCGAACACCAATGGCATTGGTTGGGGTGCAGAGTCCAAGGGTGACTGAGCACTGATGGCATCGGTCAGGGTGCAGGGTCCAAGGGTGACTGAACACCAATAAGATTGGCTAGGGTGCAGAGTTGGATGGCGACTGAGCACTGGTCGAATTGGCCAGGGTGAGGGGTGGGAGGGTGACTGAACACTGATGACATTGGTCGGGGTGCAGGGTCCAAGGGCGATCAATCACTGATGACATTGGCTGGGGTGCAGGATCCAAGGGTGATCAATCACCAATGACATCGGCCAGGGTGAGAGGTCCAAAGGCAATCAATTGCCAACGACATCAGTTGGGGCATAGGGTCCAAGGGTGACCGAGCACCAATGACATCAGTTGGGGTCCAGGGTGGGAGGGTGACTGAATGCAATAGCATCAGCTGGGGTGTAAGGCTTGAGGGCAACCGAGCACTGATAGCATCAGCCAGGGTAAGAGGTGAGAGGGAGATCGAATGCTGATCACATCAGTTGGGGTGCAGGGTGCAAGGGCAGCTAAACACTGACAGTTTTGGCCAGGGTGGAGGGGTGACCGACCACTGATGCCATCAGCTGTGGTACAGGGTGGGGGGTGACTGCAAACCAGTCACATCAGCCAGGGTTGGGTGTTTCACATAACTGAGTACCAACAACATCAGATGCACCACATGCCGCTTAAGTATCTGGCAGCCATCATGAGAGAGCCTCAAACTCAGATAATCATCACTCCCTCTTCACTCAATCCACCATCTCAACATTCTGTTATGACACCCCCTGGCTGCTCATCTCCTGTTCCTGCCCTCTGGGCATTGGCTCTCACTGACCACCTCACAACATACATGGTGGCTCAGTTCAACCAGGAAGTTCATCTGAGCTCTGAAGTCTCAGGAAATGGACTGGATCTGCCAGGTGTCAGTCTTGAGACTCTTTTCGAGGCTGATCAACTGGTCAGCAAACTGGTAACAGCTTATAACAATCGAGGTCTGTAATACATATCCTCCCCTGTCCCAGTCACTATAACCAATCTAGTATCCATTGAGAGCATTGATATTATTTGCCTTGCTGAAGATATCTCCCACAAGGGCATTGAGCTGGTACCAGTGACTCAGGAAAACCTATCATCTGATGAACATTCCAAGTCACATTTAAAGAAACTGACTGAACCATCAGTAATCACAGATTGGTCTGGCAATGTCCTTTTGTGGTACCTCCCAGGTGGAGTCAGCCAGGCAAATCAAGTTAGTCCTCAACACTTCAGACCATTCATAAATCCTGAACACAGTATAGAACATCCTTTGGAAGAGCCTGGCACTCATGAGCCAGCCCCTTGGAGCCAGCATTCAAACTGGAAGGACTTGGACATGGAGAACCACATATGAACTCTTTTGGGACAATGCTTCATTGAAGGGAGCAATCAACCTCTCCCTGGGATGGTTTCAGCAGGGTTGTAATGTATGTACTTATCACATCCCATCACAATCATCTCATTCCCCTCCTCTATAATGTAATCAGTCCAGAGTTGCTGATCTGGAGGTCTCAGCCTACTTAAAGCTTGGCCAAGGGATAAATGGGACAGCTGAATGGCTGCAAGAATCTTGGGACCAGATCGCAATCCTCAATGCTGCCATGGCAATCATGCATCCAGACATGTATGCTACTGGCTGGGAAGCAATGGTGCAGCTAGGGAGGTGGGCTGAAGAAAATGGAAAGTCTGAGATGGGCCAGATTCTCCCACTTTGGCCATCAATTTACAGCATTGCAACTGTCATGGTCAATCGGAGTAGTCTGGTCCATGTGGACTCACAGGGTTGGCCTCAATGGCTCGACCTCTTGGTCACTATTGGTGATCATGAAGACCTTTACATGGCCTTGCCATCAATTGGCCTGTGTCTCTGCTACCACCCAGGAACAATCCTCACACTTTCCAGGCAATTAGTAAGCCATGGGGTGGGGGAGGTAAGAGGTGACCAAGGTGTGATTGCTTTCTATATGCAAGAAAACATCCATCGGCATGTGGATGTTGTGAGATGTAATTACATGTCTATATAGTCAGACATCTGTAAATGTATTTGGCTAAATCTTGGCCATCATTTGAGACACTAAATATATATTGATAATGTTTGAATTCTCCAGTGACAGCCTCTGATGCTCAGATTCACCTACTCCAGCTTGGGATTGCTTTCAGTCAGCATCCAATGGACATTTGATATTAATACTCTACAACAACAATGTGCAAACCTGCTGATTCAGGGGATAATGATACTCTGAAATCTCTGGCAATAGCACCTGAATTGCCAAAAATCCAATTCTCTCCATCCACAACCACACCACATTCAGTCAGTATCCTGGGGATATTTGATAGTAATACTGTGCAATGACAACATGAGAATATACCAATACAATATATCTTGATGCACATTGGATTCGCCAGCAACAGCATCCAACATTTGGATTCTCACAGCCCAGAACTGCTCGGCCAGGCATCACCAGACCATGTGATATCCATCCTCTATAGTGACAATAGACGAATCTGCTCATACAGCTCCCAAGCCTCAGTTGCTATCATTGACTGTGTAGCCAACTCTGAATGGTTCTCCTTCAACTCAGCCAGGATTTCCTCCCACTCCTTCTCCTTTGAAATATTCTGCCAAGCTTTCAGAGGTGACTTGGCATCAATGTCCCAGTACCCCTACCCTCATCAGCATTCAGGAGATGGGATGAAACAGTTGATACATACATTGAAAAATGTGACTGCATTGTCCACAAGACACTGCATGTTTGGCCTTTGGTCAGTACTGTGACCATAGTCCCCCAATGGCCAGATCCACCACAGATCAGAAAATCCTGCTGATGGCTCAGCAGATGGCTCCCAGTTCAGCAGCCTTTGGAGCTCAGCTGAGATGCCGAAATAGTTGGTTGACTTTCCATGGATAAGCTCTACCAATCAATGAAGATCCCTCCCAGCTGTTATGTAATCATAAGACCAAAAGATGGTGGAGGTATAGTCATTTGGAGGCTATAGAGCCCCAAAATCCAACTCAGCACATCCTACAAGTCAAATGAGCAGATATTGGAAAGGCCATATGGAATTGTGAATATACCATGTCATGCATGAAACACCTGGGGAAGTGGTTCATCCATGAGGTCATCAGAGTGTCTCAGATTCTCTGAACGGCAACCTCAAGCCAATACATGAAATAAAAAATCAGGACATGGAACTGCAATTGGCTCATGACTGGCTCAGGATTGATGATTTCAGGTGAGGTGGACTGCATGATAATGTTGAAGAAGTTGGACAATGGTTAGAGTGGAGAATGAACTTGAAACAGACTGAGCTAAATTGTTGCTCTGGAACCAACTGACATAGAGATGCCGAGCTGAAATGTCCAACCACCGGTTATGTTCAGAGATAACATATTGAATCCAGAGTAACAATGAATACATGACATGGCTATGAACATGCAGGCTATTAGACATCATGCTTCTCCTAAGACAGCTGCATGTCTTCCCAGGCCAACTGACAATTATCCCAAAGCCAAGAATATTCAGACTTCTACCTTGCGGCATAGCAAGCCAGTCCCAGATGGCCCTCAGTCTTGCTTTCCATCCACCATATGTGCCACTCCTGCACTTTATGGCTAAAGTAGTTGATTGTCCATTGAAATTCAGTGATCAATAATTCCTTCTCCTCTTGCCACCAGTCCCTCATGGCTTTCACCTGAAGCCAATGCACCCGATAGACTGGGGTGGAAATTCAGTGCAGGATCCATCCACAATGGAATACATTATATTCAGACATCCAATCATCTGCCTCAGTGTCCCTTGGTACATCCATGGACCAAAACCAGGCTAACCTCTCATTCCGATGCCCCCTGGCATTCAGGGCAGTTGTTGCAGTACTCACCTTCAGCTGCTCATCCTTCAGATGCTGATATCAAGCCAATAATGAGTCATTGGCACTGGGACTTATCATTGCCTGCTGGCATTTTCCATAGACTGAGGCATGCCTTTTCAGCACAGCATCTGCAGCATGAACCTTGCTCCATGCTCAGGTTGTCTTCACATAATTTGAGGCATGGCGAACATTGGTGTGAAACAACATTGACTTGTTTGCTAGTGCCAGCCTGATCTCATGGAGAGAATCATTGGCTTGGCCAGTTCATAGTTTCAGCTCTTTGGACACCAGCTTCTCTAGGCCGAGCTCAGTGTATTTGGCTATCCCGAGGGTACATGGCAAGGGTAGCTTTGCAAGGTCAGGTCATTGTCCTCCAGTGGATTCCAAGACATCCTCGTCAGTGGATTCATCTTCCCCTGAGAAATCATCTGACCTGCTCTCTTTGGCATCACAATTCCCAAGATAGACCAATGTCTCAGAGCAGAAGGCTGATATATCTGTGCTGAGCTGATCTACCCTTTGGGCAATGGTTAATCATTGAATGTCAATGCCATGTGGTCCTAGCTGCTTTATCTCAAGTGAGAGGAAGAGTTGTGACTCCTGAATTTTAAGACCTCGAGCAAGCCATGTTGCAGTCTGTCCCCCAACATGATGACTGGACTGGAGGAGATCTAATTCAATGGCTTGAATGGTAGGGGCTGTTGAGCAATTAGCATCCTACATACTGATGAAATCAATTGACTGACCCTTTTGAAGCTGGACATCAAAAATATCCATCACAGATGGATCAGTCAGTCAGTTCCTCTGGGCATTCTTCTCCTGGGCCTTCCACTCTTGGCGCTGAGCATCTGGAACTGAGGCATCCAGATCATTGAATGCAGCCAAAGCCAAGACAGCTGATTGAGTTGCTTTCTGATTCCTTGTGAGGGTTTGAGACATCTGAATCATTTTCATGAAATTGGAGTCATTCATCTGAAAGTCCAGTATCTCCTGCTGATGAGGCGATGACATGCCTTGAGCAGATCCAGAGACAATGTTCAGTACTGACCAAAGTGTTTCAATGATCTCTCCATCCACCCAGCCTGCTCCTGGAATGAACAGCAGAGCATGCCGAGAAAAGCATTGGACATGCCAGATCCCAATTCCAGGGATGATTTCAAGGTCAGCCTGAACATCTATAAATGAATTGTTGGCAACTCTAGACCGAAGCTTCTTCATATAGGTGCAATATCATAGAAACTGATCACCCGAGAAGTAGTGCCCATGTTGTATTTAAGAGCATTTGCAAACGAGTAATCCATATTGACCTGTCTGAATGAGTGTTGGAGTGATGCCCTCTGTACATGAAAAGTAACAAACCTCTCCCCCTTTTGAAAATTGACCACTGAGTGAGGAGTGAAGCAGCCATGCCTTGCACATGCTGTTGCTCTGATTCCAGTTGATGCCAATCTTCCTTAGTGAGTCTTGGCTTGGTTGACAGCCAAGTGATTATTGCATATAGATCTCTATATGAGCTTTCAGTGTCCTTCTGATCTTAGATTGTACAACTTAACTAACCTCTTGCTTGTGATGAGTGGCTCTTAAGTACTCTTGATATTCAGAGTGATTAACCATATATCCAAGGCCATCCATGAGCCAAATTTGATCTTCTAGACATTTCTCATACATGTGGTTGGCCTTGAAGTTTCCATCCATGACAAATGTCCTTGTATACTTCCAACTATGTGTATACTGATCATTAGGTTTGGTAATTATGACAACTCCTTCTATTTCACTTGCCTTAAGATATCAACATTGGCTGGATTGAAATTAATGCCAGGCTGGGGGCATGTAGGACAAAAAAGAGCCAGCTCCCCTTTCTCTGGAGCTGAGGAGGAATGACCAAAGCCATTCTATTTGAGGAGCTTCAGCACTCTCCATTTCCTAGCAGCTTGGAGTAATTCCTGATACCAATTCTGAGGCCACTCAGTTAGTCAAGTCAAGGAACAGGGATGACTGAGGACTTACTAGAACCTGGTGGGGAAATACACTGGAGGTGACCCATCTCAATTTATCGAAGTAGTTGGAACCTGAGGTTCTACATTCCAAATTCTCCCTGATGAAATCATCCAACACTGAAAAAGTAAATGCAGTCCTTGGATGATGAAGAGTGACTAGAAACAGCTTATTCTGAAGGAGTTGCAAGTAAGATGGAGGGGATTCTGGACAGTTACAATAGTTGAGAGTAAGGAAATGGATGCCAGTGATATCAACAATAGTGAGATAGTCAGAATGTTTTGGAGGTTGGATGTTCGGAGGAATGAGCTCTTCATCTTCATCAACCCATTCATCTTCCTTCATGAATCTGAGCCCAACATGATAATGGTCTCCTGATTGTACACCATATGGACATGGATTTCCATGGTGTCCAAGATAGAGCTCTAATCCAGCCTGTGAAATGTCTTTTAACAATATTCAACAATTGATGAGATGAAGGACATACCAAGTTGAGGGATGAGTCTTCAAAGAAATCTCCGGTCCATTGCTGTTACGATTCCTTGTATACCCCTATCTTTT
>JBBPLV010001375.1:0-10053 GCA_038089975.1 Boletellus ananiceps | reverse complement strand
TTGACGACCTGCACAGATTCTCGTTCAACTCGGTATGCGTTGTATATCAATGGGCCTTTGCTTCCACTGACATATGTTCTAATCAAATAGCTCATGGCACTCCTTGCGTAAGTCTTCGTCTATGTGATGTGTCTCGTGGATAACCACGCCTCACGCTGCTCCTCTCATAGTGTTCTTACCATCAAGGGGTCCAAGACTTTGCTGCCGGTTGTACTGGCCCTTCTCATCTATACCATCAGTCTCCGTCTCACCGTCAGCACGTGCTTCATCCAGGTGAGACCCCCCCCTTTCCCACCGCCACACTCCCCCGCTGACATATTCCCCAAGAATTACCCCGCCCTGGCTAGATTTCTCCATGTTATGCCTCTTATCGGCACATTCTGCATGGCTGGCGTCGAGCTCGTCCTCGACATGCGCTCCCCTGCCCTTGCTGTTGTCGTCCTTCTTTTAAGCGCCCTACCATTTGTCACCATCGTTCTTCACCACGGACGACACTGCAGGGGTTACGAGGAAGCGCCGTTGCCTGTCAGGATGCCACCCAGCGCCATCCACGGCGGGGCGTAATCCTGATGTGACGGCCATGGTGTCCATCTGCAACTATGAAATGATCACGAGACGGGAAGACCAGTCACGTGGCTTCAGCTTTTGGACGGGTACCACGAAAGAGCGTCCTGCTCGTTCTACTGAATGGAGTATACTCTGGAGATTTATGCACACACTTTTTTCTCTGGCTGCCCTTGAGGACTGAAATGACTACCACACCGGCTAGGTCTAGCTTGGCCCCCAGCAGTGGCAGGGATCCTGGGCAGTGAGTGATGGCCCTGTTATAAATGGTACGGTAGTTCGTACCGTCCACCGTTGAAGTCCCCTCAAGGCAGCTTGTTACCCCTGCTTGCTCTACCGCAGGGCGAAAGAGAATGCTCACATTGGGATACATCCTTCGGGAGTCACATTCGAAGGTCAGAAATCCACTGCAGGAGGGCACGGTATTCTACCCGAGACTGTCAGTCATCTGTGGGTGTCACACCATTCGCCATCCACGAGTGATGCAATTGCCCACCAGCGGCCGCGTGCAACTTTAGAGACTGACGATGTCATAATTCGAGCGGCACGTTGTGTGAATCGTAGATTGTTCTATTGTTCTGAGTGCCTGAGAGGGAGGTCAGTAATAAACCGGCGTCCCGCTGAAAAAAAGGGCCATCAACCTTTTCGGATGTCCGCGCAGGAGTGCTACTTCATAGTCGTGCAATCACCATGATTCCTGCATCTCGCACCCGCGATCATGATGATAGCAGGCAAATAAATCCATGGTATACAAGGAGTCCAACCAATCGCATCCTTCGTGAGCGCGATGACAGTAAGCATGCTTACCCTCAAGAGGTCCAAGTCCTTGCTGCCGGTCGTGCTGACCTTACATTATTCTCCCGTTGACCGCAAATACTCACCCCCACGGAATCAGCCTGCCTGGGCGAGATCTCCCCACGCTGTACCTCTCCTCGTACAATCAACATGGAGGCCCACCGTCCCGTCGGCGGTCAATCTAAATCAGTGCAAGTTCACCACGAATGAACGGCGGGAGCGGCCTCTTACGTGGATTCCCGTGCTCCGGGGATGGAGCGCGATCTCGGGGGTTCTCAGGGCCATGGATTTGACGTCGATGCAAGAGTAGGCGAACATGTTGTACACCTTTTTCTGGAGTGGGAAAAGGTGTGGAAATAATTGGACGCGTTTGAAGTTGTTATCAAGGAGCCAGATGAGACATGGTGGGCGCTCTCAAGTGTTGCAGTTAGATAAGTCCATGGGCACACATCTGCTGAGCGTCTGCCAGTGGACCAGATGGGCGGATGTACTTCATCGACACCTCCGGCACCCGGAAGCCTGCCTTGTCACTGAGCTTGTCAAGATGGTGCGTGATGTCATCCGTCGGCTCTCGATGGCTTCTAATCGTTGACCGCAGGACTGCCCAGCCCCACATAGTCTTGCTGGTCACCACTGTGGTCTGGCGCAATATAATATCGGCTACATACCTGTCCCACTGCCCATTGGGTAACTGGTCATCTTACGCCAACTGTGTCCGAACCGCGCCCGCCGCTTTCTCTGATCCGGAGCCATTGATAGTGTACTCCGAATGGACCGGAACTTCGAAGGACGATGCTGGGCAGGGAAGGGACTCCGCGCATCCGAGGATGGACCCCTGGCACTTCGACTGTTGGGGCGCACTAAGTCAATCCCGATCGGTATGCATGCATGAAGCAGGGCAAGCGGCCTTCCCGAGTTTGGATTTGTGTGGCACTATTTATTGGTATTTGCCGTAGCACATTGTGTAGGTACTCTCCACATTCCCGGTCATCGGTATCTGTACACCTTAAATCCGTCGAAGGGATAACATACAATGAGTCGCATAAAGTCAACTCTCCCGCCATAAAGGCTGCCTGTTCCCACTCCACTCCATCATGTCGTTTTGCATCCTTTGTTCCTTCCGCCAGTGGTATCTAACCGAAAAAACTGGTTCAGAGCAGCAGCCCCCTTTCTCTTCTCACATTACCAGAGAGCTTGATGGCTTGCACATATTCTCATTCAACTCGGTACGCGTTGTACATCAGTCAACTCTTTCCTCCACTCATACATGTTCTCATCGAACAGCTCATGGCACTCCTCGCGTGAGTCTTTGTCTATCCCACATCTCATATGTTCATTCACGTCCCCGATGCTGCTCCTCCCATAGTATTCTTACCATCAAGGGGTCCAAGACTTTATTACCGGTCGTGCTGGCCCTTCTCATTTATACCATCAGTCTCCGTCTCGCCGTCAGTAAGTGCTTTATCCAGGTGAGCAACCTCCCTCACCATTACATTCTCTCGTTGATCGTGACCATGCGACATTCCCTAAGAATTATCCTGCTCTGGCTAGATTCCTCCATGCTATACCGTTGATCGGCACACTCTGCATGGCTGGCATCGAGCTTGTCTTGGACATGCGCTCTCCTGCCCTTGCCGTCGTCGTCCTCCTTTTAAGCGCCCTACCATTTGTCACCATCGTTCTTCACCATGGACAGCGGTGCGAGGGTTACGAGGAAGCACCATTGCCTGTCAGAATGCGGGACTCACCAATGTCTAGCCAGAACTGAAAACGATGGGAAGGCGGGGAGACTTGGCACGCGGTTCCATCCGTTGGCTAGATACATACCATGAACATCGAAGTGCACCCTGCTCGATCTAAACAGTGTGTAGTCTGGAGATGTGTACATTGTATTTTTGTTCTTTTTTTCTCCGGATACTTTTGAGAGGACTGATGGGAATTAAAACGACCTCGAGGCGGAAAAAATGAAATGAAACAGGCGAGCGTGTTGGAGTGTATCCTTCTGGAGTTAATTCATTCGAAAGTTAGAAACCCTTGGTGCGATCGTGCGGCGCTCTACTCAAGCGTTCCACGCGCACGCCTTTCATCACCTATTCTCCACTCCGTCACGGCGAATATACTTACTCCCGAGTTGAGCGCTTGTGCACGCTCGAACTACCTGCCTTTTATGACCACTTTGGAAACTGGCAATGTCATAATTCCGGGTAAACGGGTTGTAAGTCGTGCCAGGCGGGGTTGTGTTGCTTTCGGTCTGAATGCTTAGGAGAGGCGCCTAACGAACCGACGTACCGAACGCTCCCCAGAGCTGAACAAAAAGGGGCTTTTCTTGCCGGAACTTCCGCGTGGGAGAACTGGCTCATAATCATGATATTGGTGGCGGAACAATCCACAGCAAATAAAGCACACCGGTCTAGTCCTCGAGAATGGGCGTTCAAACGCTCGAGTCCAAATCGGTCACCATCTTCACCGGATCCAGTGTCCGGCGCCTGTGACCACAACGAGTCGAACGTGAGGGTAAGGATGGAATTCTTCGACAGACCAGAGCTTGTGGAAGGCGAGATCTGCGGCCAAGACCGTTACCATCCACTTGTTCGACACGAAATCCAGATAATTGAGGAATCGCCACGGTCGGTTCTGCTGGTAGGCACCAAAGCCACTCGTGTTCAAAATGTCGTGTATGGCCTCCACGGCACTCGGGCGCATCCCGGGTGCCCTAGAGATACAGTCCCCGCGATTCAACATGGGATTCTCTGTGCTGTACACCTCTGCCGGTTTCACGTTGATACACAGGTCACTGAACGCGCGGCCGATGAGGTCGAGCTTCTCCGGCGTGCGATGCATGGGAGGCTCGACGGGTACGATCGCTGTCGGACGGACGGCGGAAGAGGACTGTGACGATCAGGGCACCCAGAGAATGACCGACGACAAGGGAATAGTCCCTCGTAGCGAGGTGTGGACGGACGTCCTCCGCGACTGATATTAGGTGGTAGTCAGGGGCGACTCTGGATGGATGCCCGATGAAATTGGGTGCCGTAATAAGGTAACCTGACGGCGTACCATTGATAAAACCTGGCACGACGACCGAGACTCACCTTGGGCGGCCAAGGAGGATGCGACATGTTGCCAGGTATGGGAGGACGACGGTAATATGAGGGGTGCATCCTGGGTGGTAGTAGGGGAACCCCACGTGGTGGGTGAGAGAACGCTGAACATGATTGGGTAGAATGTCATGAGAGTGCTCACCTTGAATAGCCCAAAAAAATAATGGTCAGAATAGTGTTCGGCAGCAATGAGTTTCAGCAGGCGAGTGTGTCCGCGAGAGGGCGGAGAATGAATTGTGCAGGCTTGACATGGAGGCCCCGCCGCTACGGCGCATTGAGGGAAAACTCGTTATCGGTGCTTTGGCACGTTCTGTGATTTCTGTGCAACAACCATACCTTGAGCGCATGGCATCATTGAGGTGCGTGGAAAAGACCAACAACGCTGGTTCCTCGGGACCAGGTAGAACGGGACAAGCCGGCAAACCCCGCGGCTGTAACCCCGAGGGCAGGTGCTATACGGGCAGGGGGGGAGGGGAAAGGCATCTTGGAGAGGCGACGGCAAGAGAGAGCGAGGGATACCCGAATCTGGATCCGAGATATAGCAAATCTTTGCAAGGTGGAGATCTGAGAGTCTCTGTGGCGCTGACCTGCCTCGGGAATGTCACCGGAGAGTCCGATCACATCTTCTTTGGAGAAGGGGCATTTCCAAATTAATTTCAATATCGGAATACACGATGATGCGCTTCATGATCCCGTCGTCGATCAATGCTTGTGGGTCGCAGCCACCGTCTTCAGTGCCTCCTCCACGATCACCTCCGGAAACTCGTACTGGATCCAGTGCCCTGCCCCAGGGACCATGACAGCTCGAATGTGTGGATACGGACGGATGTCCTCAACCAGGCAGAGCTCGTTAATCGCGGGATCTGCAACCACCACCGTCACCGCCCACTGCTCCGGCACGACATCAAAGTAGTCGAAGAAATACCACGGTCTGTTTTGCTGTCGAGTGTCATCAGCACACGTTCACGGCAAGCACATCCTCTCTTACGCCCCAGATCCCGTGCACGGCTTCGACGGAACACAGACGGGTTCCGAGTTCCACATAGATCTTGTCCTCGCGCGTCCACAGCGGGTTCTCGGCCGTGTAAGCTTCTGCCGGTCTGACATTGACGCACAAGTCTGTAAACAGCTCGTCCAGGAAATCAAGCTTCTCGGATGTCTGGTCCATGGGAGGATCGACGAGAACGATTGCCGTCGGGTGTGACTGCGGGAGGTGCGGGAAGAGGCTCAGGACAGTCGCTGCGCCCAAGGAGTGGCCCATGATCAGGGAATAGTTTCTGGCCTCGAGGTACGGGCGGAGGTCCCTTGCGATGGAATGAATATGGTAGTCGATCGACACTCTGGATGCATGCCCGACGAGATTAGGAGCAGTCACCAAGTACCCTGATGACGCTATTTGAGCCTTTGCGAGCACCATAATTCGATTGATATTGGCATCGACGCACCATGGTCAGCCAAGGAGGACGCTACGCGGTGCCATGTATGTGAAGAGGATGATAACCCGTGGATCAAGAGGGCATGTTTAGTGGCAGCTGGTGAACCCCATGTGGTCGCGGAGGGAACGCTGGTCATGGTGGCTGGAGGGCGATGACAGGTAATGCTGACTTTTATGGCAACCCGAAACACAACGAGACCATACATGGACGCGAGCAGGTCGGCACATCCTTGTTCTATGTAAGAAAGGCACGGCGTTCGCGCACAGTCGCGTCATCAAAGCGCCTCGGCTACGAAGTTCATCGCTATCTACGACCGTCCATCTTTCCCTTTTCTTTTGTGCCCCTTTCATCTCTTTTCGTGTGCCACAAACGTTTGCTATCCCTTTTGTTACCAGACGCTTTATGCTCGTCCACCCCTTTCCAATTTGGTGGTACCACGACTTTTCTTGTCGCATACAGTATTTAGGTGCCCAGTGCGCCCATGTACACGATCATCATATCATACGATCACTTGTGTCCTATTCCACCGCAGTTCCCTTCCAATCTCGCTCCCGCTCTCGCCCGATCCCGTTATTCGAAATCGACGGCGAGCGACTTGTGTCCGCTCGTGTCGTCTCGCCGCTCGTCGCTTACCTAACCCACTCCCCTTCACCGCGGCTGTCCCCCTCGAACTCGCCTACCTCAGTCGCCGAACCCCGTCGGCCATCTACAGACTGCAACGCACCGGACCATCCAAATCCGATAGGGTACCACACTCTTTATTTAGAGAACACTATAGAGGTTTTTCTTTTCTTTTCCTTTATGTTCAGATATTTTCCTCTCCTCTCGCTACCTATCCTCATTTCAGGGAGAGTGCTGGAATTCTGTCATCCTGGATAAGCACTGCTTACATAAGCAGCGCTGCTACTCATCAAACTTCTGTACGTTCTTTTACCTCAGTGACTACCCTAAGATTCTTGCTAAGAGCCTGCCCAGCAACCAATGTTATTTTGCTCCAGTTGATCGGTCCGGACATAGTTTGTGGTGCTGATTTTCGGCATTTCGGATCCAAGGACTCGGATCACCAGATCGAAAAAGGTGACAGAGGCTTAGCTAAAGGCACAGCCACTAATTTTCTCTTTCTAGAAGCACCGTCCGCCTCGAGGCTCGCAACGTCCGCCCCGAGACTTACAACGCCGCCTCGAGCCTTCGATCACTAGCTATAAGAGGTAAGAGGGACATCCCAGCCGACATACTTGTACCGTCCGTCCTACTACGCATGTCATTCTGTGTCGCTTGTTCCCTCCGCAGAATGTACCCTCAGAGGGTCGAGAAAGAACAACAATCTCCCTCTTCTCCTCTTATAAGAGAGCTAGACGACTTGCACAGACTCTCATTCAACTCGGTATGCGTTGCACGCCTGTCAACCCTACCTCGACTGATGAACATTCTAACTGAATAGCTTGCAACTCTTCTCGCGTGAGTCATCTAGCCCGCTGTCAATTCGGGTATTTGTCTCCCTGAGGTTACTATCTGCACAGTGTACTTACCCTCAAGGGGTCCAAAGCCTTGCTGCCTGTCGTGTTGGCTCTGCTCATTTACACCATCAGTCTCCGTCTCGCTGTCAACGCGTGTTTCATCCAGGTAGGCACCGTCCTCAAGATCATCAACATTCTCCTGTTGATTGTCAATGCGAATACTCATCCCTGCAGAATCATCCCGCCTGGACGAGATTTCTTCATACTGTACCCCTCCTCGGTACAATCTGCATGGCCGGCATCGAGCTTGTCCTTGACACACAGTCCCCCGCGATTGCTGTCATTATCTTGTTGCTGAGCATCTTGCCATTCGTCACTGTCGCTCTTCCTCATGGACGGCAGTGCGAGGGGTACGAAGAGGCGCCGTTGCCCGTCAGAGTGCGGGACACACCACCGGCTGAGTTGGGCAATGCGCCCAACTAGGTCAGCACTGAAGTGAATGCCAGGGCGGGCAGCGACACGTGTCATGAAGGTGACAAACTTCGAAGAGCAGCTTGCTCCATTACGAGTTTCCATGTGTGAAGCCCTAGATATCCTGTTGTATACGACACGTACTCTCCGAGCAGCTGTTACAAGATGTGATCAAGAGTGCACCTTCCTGTAGGATGGACCCAGTAATTGAAAAGTGCAATTCGAAAGGATGGGAACTCACAATATGTCAGTAGGGAGTCCCACTGTCCCATCTGTTGTCAGTCCAAGTCAGTGCAAGCTCGCCACGGACAAGCAGTAGCAGCTTCTCAGGTAGATTTCCATGCTCCAAGGGTGCAAATGCCCACGCACGATCTCGAGGGAGTTCTCAGGATCACGTATCTGATGCTGATGCAGGAGTGGGTAGACATGCCATGCGCCATTTCTTGCGCGGAAAAATGCGCGGAAAGAGACGGTGATTCGTCTATACAATCATAATTGGACGCGTTTGGGGTCAACATCGAGGGACCCCACGAGACAGACGATCCATGGGCACGTATCTGCTGAGTGTTCGCCAACGAATCGGGTGGGTGGACGTACTTCATCGACATGCCTCCCCCACCTCCGGGGCTCGTCTGCTTGTCAGGTCACTGAACTCGCCAAATGGTGCGTGATGTCTGTCGGCTCTCGACGGCTGCTAATCGTTGGCCCTATAAATTCTCAGCCCCGCGTAGTTTTGCTAGCTACCACTCACGGAAGTTTCCAATCGACCGACGTGAAGTGGTGTCTCCCTGTCTGGTGCAGTCCGCTTAGCGCTTGGTCCACTCGCTGCTAGTCAGGCAAGGGGCCATCTTGAGGCTACTAGGCTCGAACCGCGCTCGTTGCATCCTCTGTTTAAGAACTGCTCGCGTACTCCGCCTGCACCGGAGCCGAAGTTAAGGGCAGGAAGTGATGCGCTTGAGCTTCCAAAGACTGGCACTCTTCGTGCAATCGCTGCGTGTAAGTTCCTCTCCTTGATCATACGTAGCCTCGTTACCTATTGTTTCGAATGTGCCTGTATCCGCGGGCAGTGGTGGGAGGGCTTTGGCGCATCAACGACTTCCACGAAGGCAGAATCGTTCTGCTCTCAGTAAAACGACCCGTGTCAAAAAATAGCATAATACTATACAGTTTCACGTGACTTGTCCCTTTTTCAGTCGAATGAAGTCACCGTTCTTGAGACAAAAAGTCAACGTTTTGATCACTATACATTACGATCTAGGTTATGCCATGGCTGTGTGCAGCGCTCGAATTACATGCGAGAAGTGAGCGAGGAAGACCAAAGTAACGCAAGGATGTCATTCGATGTAGGTAACGTCGGTGAATCTTCCGAGCCCAAAATGCACGCAGAAGTGGCGCTCGACCGTTGGCCTGCCTCGATATTAAGCTTGGATGCATTCTGCTCTTCTTAGTCATCTTGCGCGGGAGTGCGACAGGGCCCAGGTGATAGCGGCGGTAATGCATCAGGGAGGGCGACTTGGAGGGTGAGTGCGCTGAGTGCAGCCATCGATCGTGATGGTGATGCAAAATGGCGCAGTGTAGCGGGGGTAAGTGAGGGCGAGGGGAAAGGCATTTCGGAGAGGTGACGGCGAGAGAGGTGCGAACAGGTCGGAGAAATTGGCCGGTAAGCCCTGCGCTTGACGATGCTGCCGTAGAGTTAGATAGTAACTTCTCAAGCTGGGTGCCCGTGGTAACGCACGAGCAGCCGGGCGTGGGCTAGAGCAGGGGGGAGCTCCGGGGCCAGCCTCCAGAAAGGCAGGGGGCCGGATGATGAAGAGTCACTTGGAGAAGCTCCCGTCCACAGAAGGAAAGAAAGGAAGCAGAGAGGCGCAGGAGGGGCGTCCATGGCACAGAAAATCTTCGGATTGGGTTCCCCAGATTGGTCTTGCAGATATTGTATGGTAATTGAATTTGATTCCTCTTTTATAAGGTGACGATTCTGAAGATGGACCGTGCGAAATCAACGCACCTGTCCCTGGAACACTCAAGTACTCATCGCCGTCCAACTGTATCATGTCGTTCTGCGTCATTTGTTCTTTCCGCAAGTTGTATACAGCCGAAAAGACCAACTCAGAGCAGCAATCTTCTTTCTCTGCTCACCGAGAGCTTGACGACCTGCACAGATTCTCGTTCAACTCGGTATGCGTTGTATATCAATGGGCCTTTGCTTCCACTGACATATGTTCTAATCAA
>JBBPLV010001374.1:0-10055 GCA_038089975.1 Boletellus ananiceps | reverse complement strand
AGTTGAAAGTTTTGAAGTCATCAAGTCCCATGTTTCTGAACTCGGAAGCTTTCGGAAGCGTGGGAACTAATCTCGGAAGCACAGGATCCCGAACCGGAAGCATCGGAAGCGCAGGAAAGTTCGGAAAAGTCTCGGAAGCTATGGAATGAAAGTGTAAGTCTAATTATTAATTTGGAGGAGTAAAGTTCTGATGTTTGACAAACATGGCACAATTTACAGAGAGGATCTAATAAAGCCTTGTTGTCAAACTTCAATCCAGTGCCCAGATCACACTCATAGAGTGATTTAATATCAGTGCAATTGTGATGTACAAACCTATGATGCCAAAGAGATAGATCAAGTGGGAGCATGATAGCAGCACAAGCATACTCAGTGGCAGGCTCAGTCACACTATCTTAAAGTGAAGGGAGAACAGTGTCATCAGGGATTTTTTAGCACCACTTGCCTCACTTCTACCACTTGGTCCACTTGCATTGCTTTCATCTGTTGTGTCAACTGTGTCAGCTAGACCACATTTTTTTCCTTTTGTGGACATGCCTGACCAAGCATGGGGGACTGAGCTAGCAAGCAAAGTGCCCTGTGTACCCCATCTCCATCATGTATCATACCCATTCCATTCATGAGTCATCCAATGTGCTCAGTATCCAACTGCCTGTCCCAAGCACTCAACAATGAATTTGCAAGTGAGCCACATGTCCTATGCACCCAATGTACTCATAGCCACCCATCCCATGTAGTCAATGCTTGCAAGCCACCTGTCCTGTGCATCCAACATGCTCAGTATCCAATGCACTTATACCACCCATTCTATGCACACAAGGCACTTGCAGGTGAGCCACCCATCCCACATATCCAGTGCATCCAAAACATGCTCACAGGTGAGTGGCTCCACCCAATGTACCCATACCCAGTGTGCTCAGAGCCACCTGTCCTATATCCATTCCACTCATGAGCAACCCATTCCATGTGCCCAACCTGCCTGTCTTGCACACCCAGTGTGCTTGCAGCCACACATTCTGTGCATCCAATGTGCTCACAGACGTCCATCCTATATACTGCAACCTACAGACAACCCCAAGGTTACTGATGGCCAAGGCAACCCAGCATGTCCAACCTGTCCATAATCATGAGCCACCCATTCTGCATGTCCAACCTGCCCATCTCACATCCCATACCTGTTCTCATTCCATGTGCTCAATCCACCTATCTTGCACACCCAGCATGCTTGCAGCCACCTGTTTGTGCACTCAACACACTCAATTTACTGACCTCACTACCCCCATCATGCACCCTACTCATTCCATTTGAATATGTTCACAGCCACACATCCACACACAATGCACCTGATGTTCTTACAGTCACCTCCCACATATCCAACACTCCCATACCATCAAATGATGCTGCAGGTGTACCAGGTGATGATGAGCATCATCCAGACACACTTCCAAAGCCACCCAATGCAACTTGAGTCAAGCATGTAAAGGTAGGGTCTAGGGCTGAGGTGTGGGTGGTGAGGTTGTCACAGGAGGTTGTCAGGGGAGCAAGTTGTGTCAGCACTGTAGAATGTCAACTAGGATCACCTATTGAGTCCCTAGTGAGCACAGAGGAGCACACACAGGCTGTCACAGTTGAGCCAGGTTGTTATGCAGGATATACCTTGAGTGGGTTGACTAGGACTGGACATGAAGAGGTACAACTCAGCCTGAAGGGACAAGGGACTATATGGTCAAAGGCCAGACTAGGACTATACAGTCTGAGACCAGTTGAGGAGGAAACTCAGGGGAACTGGGAGAACTCAAGAGTACACTGAATTGTACAGATCAAGAATGTGGTACAGCACTAGTGTCTAAGGCTTATATAGCTGAGCCCATCATGCACAGACCAAGTACCATAAAAGGAAGAGAACAAAAGAGAACTAAAAAGAGAACAAAGGAAGTCTGAGTTGAATTGGACAACTGCATAATTGATATGACTAAAGTGGAACAATGGATGTCTCAAGATCATTTGTGATAAGGAGGATGTGAATGTAATCATATAGAAACAGACCAAGGATATGAGATCATGAAGGATGAAGGCAAGATAGAAGGAATAAACAGGAGTGAAGGGAAGAAATTGTAACATTACCTCCTTCATATACTTGAGCTCCTGGCTTGAGAACCTCAAGGTCTGGCTGACAACATAGAAGGGCCAGCAGGGATGCTAGTGGCCTGTTCAGGAGTGTAATGTTCAAAAGGACAGTTGTCAAGAAGATGACCAATCTGATGACAGTGTTTGCAGGTACATGCAGTGCAAAAGTGAGCTCTGTGTCCCTGATGCTGACAAAAAATGCATTAGGTGGTAAAGCAATAGCAAGCAGGATGGCCAGGGCCAAAGGTGTAGCAGGAGGGGCATTGGTAATCAGGACAGTTATCATGATAATGACCCAGAAGATTACAGTGAGAGCAACAGGTGGTGGAGGTAGTGGGTTGGTGATGTACTAGGGATGTGACAGTCTGGACAGCAGATGAGAGAACCTGTTGGCTATTGGGAAGATGAATGAGTTGGATATTAGTCCAGTTGAGAACCAGAGCAGATTGATCAAGTGCATACTCATCAGACAAGTCAGAAGGAACATCGCCTGGGGAGGGAGTGGAGGGGACCAAGGAAAGATGAGTGAGGAGGGGAGGCAGAGAAGGGGGAGCAGGAATAGGTAATGGAGCAAGATGAAGGGCAGATAAAGAAGAGAGGTAATGATCACAAGTGTCTATGGGCATGGACTGGTAAACATGAGGGAAGGTGGGGTACAAAAGGTGAGGGTCAAGATGTTTGATGAAGGCATAGAAACTGTGGATATGAAGAATAGTCAAAACACATTTGGGGAGACAATTGATCAATAGATGAAGAGGGATACCAAAGTCAACAGATGGATTGGAGGGTGTAGACTGAAAATGGAATGATTGAACTTTGGAAATGTCATGAAAAAGGTGCATGAGTTCCTATGTGATCTTGTCCTCCTCATAGAGTGAGTCACTTTTGAGGACATGGATGAGGACAGGATTTGTGAGGATATTGGTGTAGAGCATGTTAATAGAAGAAGCAGGAAGAAAGGTAGACTGCACAGGCTGTGAATGCAATGGAGAAGTAATAGAAGCATCTGAGAGTGATGAAGACGAAGTAGAAGAAGGAGCAGAAAATGTAGCAGGCATGTTGAAGAAGAGGGAGAAGGGTGTTGTGTTACAATTCCCTATCTGCCCCCTATCTTTTTCCCTTATCACCAACCATACCCTTCACTCTGACTCCCTCTTATCTCCTTATCTTCCTATCTCCTTATCATCTTATCCTTATCTATGACTCACCCTGACTCATTTCCTTATCTCCTTCTTATCTTGCTTCTCATGATTCCTAGTGACTCATGACCTTCCTCTTTCATATCTGCATAGCTTGGTCTGTGTGCTATCTCTCCGAGTATATAAACCTAGCCACAGACACCCTGTAATCAAGCTAGTCTTACTCAAATATTAGCCTCAACCTTTGAACCCTCGAGCCTCCATAGGCCACCCCTTGGACCTCCACCAGTCATCCCATCAGGCCTCTATTGGCCATCTCCTCGGGCCCCTACTGGCCATCCTTTCAGGCCTTCATTGGCTACACCCTGTGAGCCTCCTTTGGCTCTTACCACTGAACCCCTTGGAGCAGCTTCACCCTCTCCTTGTGAGGATATCATTGAACCATAGAACTCCTACTGGGCTACTTGAGTCTATGCTCGTCGCTACCTACACCAAGCGTAACATGTTGACAACAATGGTAAGATAGAAAAAGATGAGAACAGACATTGAAACTACCATAGGAAGTGGGTCCTTTTATAACTAGATAGTATGGTCTTGGTGTGATGGAGATTACTTTCAGGTTCCCATGTATTTTCCAATACTGAGTAACCTTTCCATGCAGTCAGGTACCAATAACAGCCAAGGGATCTCTTGTGTGTGAGAATGCCATCCACCTCATATTCTTCTTCACCTTCTATGACATCAGGGGGCAGTGAAGAGAATGACAGACCATGTGCTTCAGTGGTATGATAAGAGGATGAAAGGGTGGTGTGGAAGACATTGTGTATTTTCCAGGAGGAGGAGAGATGTAAGTGGTAGGTAAGCAGTGATAATACCTGGGAAATTTCAAAAGGGCCCAGATGTTTGGGAGCAAGTTTCCAGGAGGGGTAAGGGATGTGGAGGTTGGTGGCCTCTAGCCATACTTTACTTCTGACTTTCCAGGGAGAGAACTTCCATGAAGCATGTTGTGTCATGAGACAGTGTGCTGATTCATGTGCCACTAAGGCTTCCTTCCTGGACTCTTCTAGGAGGGTGAGTCAGGAAGAAAGGGCAGGAATGAATGTCTTTCAGAGGGGAGGATAGGTGTGTGATTCATATCCAAGTAAGAGGGAGAAGGGAGAGACTTTAGCTGAAGAATGAGGGAAGGAGTTGTGATGGAACTCAGCAGTCATGAGGAAAGAAGACCATGAATGTTGTTATGCAGGGCATACCTTGAGTATGTGGGCTAGGACTGACCAACAGGCAGGACACTCACAAAGAGGTACAACTCAGCCTGAAGGGAACTAGAGACTATACAGTCGTGAGACCAGACTAGAGACTAAGGATGAGGACCTGAAGAAGAGGACCCAGACTGAGGATGACTCAAGGCTACACTAGATTGTGCAGAATGAGAATGGAGTACATGGTTTGTGGCTAAGGTTTATATAGTAGGGAAGACTGTGCACAGACCATGTACCATATCAAGAAAAAACAAAAGGAATACTAAAATGAGAGTCTGAGTTGAATTGGGCAAGAACATAAATGTTATGACTACAACAGAACAACAGATACTTCAAGAACATTCCATAAGAGGAGAACATGAATGTAAGTGTAAAAGAAAAGACCAGGGATGTGGGAACAAGAAGGACAAAGACAGGATAGCAGGAAGATGTGTGGATAGAGGAAAGAAATCATAACAAATGTGGTTGGTTGGCACAGAATAGACAGAGGTAGGTCTTGATCTCCTGATTGGTTTGTTTGGTTTGTCTGTCAGTTTGGAGATAATAGGCAGTGGAGAGGTGAACATCATAGTGGAGGAGATGAGCAAATGTGTGAGCAAATGCAGAGGGAAACTATGGACCATAATCAAAGATAATAGAATCATGGAGACCAAACCATTTGAACACATGGTGGAAAAATAGTTGGGCTACCCCAGCAGCGTCAATGTTTTTAGTGCAAGGAATGAGTATTACTCCCTTCATAAGCCCATGGTTGACCACAACCAACAGAGAATCAAAGCCAGAGGAAATGAGGAGGTTGATGATGAGGTCCATGGAGAGTTGGCAGAATGGCAGCAATGTGGAAGAGAGGATAGGAGTAAGAGGAGGAGTGGTGGGATGGGTGTTCACATTGGATTGCTAGCAAAGAGCACAGCCTGCGATAAAGTTCTTAATGAAGGTGGAGAGGCCAGGCCACCAGAAGTCATGCTCAATAAGAGTTTTAGTACAAAAGAAGCCCATGTGGCCAGTAGTGGGGGACTCATGGAGGGCATGGAGAAGAGAGGAATGAGAGGCAGGAGGAACATACATCTGTTGACAAAAGAAAGGATGACTGTTGTCAAGGGACCAGTCAGAGAGGGAAGAGCAAGGGAAGAGTGAGGAGCCCTCCTGAAGACTGTGAATTGCATGAAGGACAAGAGGATCCAAAGAAGAGGAGGAATGAATGTTATCAGCAAGGGCAAGATCAAGTGCAGTGATGACCTGGGGGTCAGGGAGAATGGGGAAGGAGGTGTTGTCCAAGGAGGTGTCAACTAGATCCTTGTGAGAAAGCATATCACCAGGGGCCATATGAGCTCCCAGGGTGACCTGCTAGATGAGATCAAAATCCTGGAGGAAGAGGGACCAGTGGGCTTGGCAGCAGGACAGCTTACAAGGATCTTTGAGGTAGGTAAAGTTTTTATGGTCAGTGAGGACAGTGATGAGGTGTGAAGTCCCAAGGAGATACTGTCAGCATTCCTGAAGAGTGAGGATGACTGCTGTTAGAGCCCATTCTTCTCTGCTCCACTCCAGTTAGTCGGAGGTGTGGACAGAAGGTCAAGAGGGACGAGAGGAGTCTGGATGGTCTGGAAGGTTGGAAATATCAGGGGTGTTGAGGATGTTGGTCTCAGTGATGCAGGGTGGCATGCTGTATCCTTATGCACTCTCTGTCCTCTGAGGTCAGAGGTCAGACAGAGAAGGATGGGGATGTTGGAGATGGAATCCAATGGAGGAAGACTGAGGAGGAAAGAAGAGAAGATGGCTATAGTTGATATTCAGACTGAGTAATACAGGAGGTAAGTATGAGCTTATATACTTCAGAGTCTGAAGCTATGTACTATGGATGACAGAGATGGATGACTGAAACAGAGGTGGAAGGGAAACTACTCTGGAGCTGTGCTTCTGAGTAGGAGAATGCTGGAGCTGTGCCAGCATAGAGAACACAGCTGTGGGCGAAGTCTAAGTGTAGAACTAACTAAACAGAGATAAGAGAAGATGTACATAGGGGGTCAGAAATAGAGTCAGAGATATACAGAGGAGTCGGAATACATTACAGGAGTCAGAATAGGGGTGTTGGATCAGAGGAAGGGGTGGAGGATTGGAATTAGGGGTCAGACTGACATGGGATGTGACAACTGCCAACAATTTCCAGTTGTAGATATCATAATTACATTCTATGGGACTGAAGGTCTTGGAGAAGTAGGCACAGGGGTAGACATCTCCATTAGAGTCAGATTGAAGGGGAATGGCACCAGCAGTGAGGAGGGAGGCATTGGTCATGATGGAAAATGGGTGAGAGACATTGTCATATCCCACATCTGCTCTGGACCTCCAGACCATGTCCACTCGAACTCTGGTTTGTTTCTACCTTAAACACTTTCTGTACAGTATCAGACTCCTATCTTGTTTCTCCTTTTGTCTCTCCATTTCTCTTCACCTCTGTTTAGTTAGCTCCACTCGTAGACTTTGCCCATGGGCTGTGTTCTCTACATAAAGCACAGCTCTGGAGTACTTTCACTTGCATTTCAGCTTACTGATCTTTGACTTACCAATTGTACATATCTCTGTTAGTAATATGCCTCTGCACTCTGCATATAAACTCTGTACTTCACACTGTAACCCTCAGTTTGAATATCATATTAGTCTCCTCTTTCCTGCTCCTCAGTTCCTTTGTCAGATTCTGTCTCCAACACTCTGATCCTCTGTCCTCCAAAATACAAGGACATGAACATACAAGGGTGCAGTGTGCACCTCCACATCACTGAAGCCGATGTCCTCACCACTCTGTCCCCTCGTCTCCCTAGTCTCATCCCCTTCTGTACCTCTGACTGACCAGAGTAGAGTGGAGAGGAACCAGACTTAACAGGCATCAGGAAAGGCAAGGACAGGCAAGGCGGAGGAGTGAGCCTTCAGGGTGTCAAAGGCTTGTTGTTGGAGGGGGGTCTAGAGTCAAGGCTTATCTTTATGCATATGGAGAGTGAGAGGGGCAACAAGATCAGAAAAGCTAGGGATAAACCTGTGATAAAAGTTGGAAAAGCTGAAGAAAGAACAAATGCCTTTGACAGAGGAGGGAGGTTTCCACTCTTGGATTGTGGAGAGCTTGATGGGATCCATCTGGATACAGCCTTGTCCAATGATGAGCCCAAGGTATTCCATGGTTTCGACATCAAATTAGCACTTGGAGATCTTCAGGGAGAGATTATGTTCATGAAGTTGGAAAAGTACTCATTTCATTCTAGCATGGTGTAACTTGATGTCATCCTTAGTGTGAATGCTGATGTTGTCCATATAGATCTTCAACCATCATTCCATGATCATGTCAGCAAAGATATGATTCATGAAGGCTTAGAAGGTAGGGGGTGCATTGTTGAAGCTGAAGAACATGACAGTTGGCTCAAAAAATCCCCAGGGGGTGATGAATGCAGCCTTCCATCAGTCCTCCTCTCATAAGCAGATGTTGTTATACCTCCAACAGACATCAAACTTAGTGAATAGAGTAGAGTCCTTCATGTCATTGATGAGTTCAGAGATGAGGGGGAGTGGGTAGGCATTGTGGATGGTATGGGAGTTTAGGTAACAATAGTCCTGGCAAGGACAAAGGGTACCATCCTTTTTGGGTACAAAGAAGAACAGAGATGCTTGGAGGGACTTTGAGGGGATGATGCAACCAGTTTTAAGATTTTCTTCAATGAAAGTTTGATAGGCTTCATGTTTGGCCAGGTTGAGAGGGTAGATCTTAGCAATCTTTGGGATGAAAGATGGTTTGAGATCAATAGTATGGTCAAAAGGGCAATGAGGAGGGAGGACACTGAACATCTTCTCTGAGAAGATGTCTGCAAACTCTTTACACCAAGAGGGAACTTCCTGTTCCCTTGGTTTCTCTAACTGGGTGAGCTGGGATGAGAGGGTGATCTTGCTGAGGTGTTGTGGGTATGGGTCAGTGTTAACATCCATCCAGGGTGGACTCTCACAAAGAGGTACCACAGCATCCTGGAGAGTGAGGGTGTTAGCTACCCAATCAATAGAGGGGTTTATTTTTTTTAACCAGGGCATTCTGAGGATGATACAAGGAGAGCCTAGGGAGGTGACAAGAAGCATGACTTTATTCAAGATTTCTAGGAACACAATATTGGCAGAGATGGATCACTTAATTGTTCCTTGGTGGTTTTGGGTGCAATCAATGTTGTATGCAATGAGGGATCAAGGGAGCTGATGAATAGCTGAATAAAGCTTTGAGATGAGGGAGGTGTCAATGAAATTACTAGTGGCACTGCTGTTGATAAGGGCAGTGATGTTGACACTTTGGGGTCCTGCTTGTAAATGGACTTGGAGATACAAAGTTCTTTCATTGGCAAGTCCTACTAATACAGCAGAGATATCTATGGAAGAGGATGTCATAGCGACTTCCCTTAGTGAAAACCCAAGGTATTTTCTTCCTTGGGAGTGTTGTCAACAAAGTTTGAGAGTTTGTAAAATTTCTCCTTCACCTTTCCCAGTAGTGTGAAGGCTATTGACATAGGTTTCTAAAACTGAGAGGAGCTTGGCTTGAGGAGTGAAGGACATGCCTGAGGAGGTGGTGGGCATGACTGAGGGCATGACTGAGGTGATGTTGGTGGCTTGGACTCATTGTGAGTTGTGGAAGGGGTTAGTCAAGGATTGAGCTCAAGGGGTCTGGGATGCAAAGGTACAGCATTGTTGAGTGTTATGGTCTTTCTTGTGACAGCAAAGACAAAGGCCTTCCCTGAAACATCTAGCTCAATCATCAAAGATAAGCTTGGAGATGTGGATGGCATCAACATCCATAGCATTTGGATCTGGGGCAGAGGAGCAATTGGAGAAAGTCAAAGGGGTTCTGTATCCCTTCTTGAGGGCAGCAATGCAGGCTTTCTGAGCATGGAAGGTCTTGGCTTTTTCAAGCCAGTCTGTGATGGTGGTAAGGACAGTGGTCATAGAGAGGATCATGATGGCAATCTGTTGGTCTAACCTAAGGGAGAACTGATCAATGAGGGTGGTCTGGTTGGTGATGCCTACTTTAGCAGCAAGGTTCTGAAAGTCAGTGATATATTTTTGAAAGCCATCATCAGACTCTCTGTCAGGCCATTTGAAGGACTTCTGAATGAGCTTGGAGAGCTCAAGACATGCAGTTGCTTTGGTATCAAAAGGGTAGAATGTTGGCTCAAAGTTGGTGATGAACTTGTCAAAGGTTTTCTCAGTGGATGCAATGGTAGTATTGGTCATGTGATCATACCACGTCTCAGAGAAAGAGACTCCTCATCCCTTGTTCATCTTATTGAGAGTGGTCATGACTTTGTGGTTGTCAGTGGTGTAGAGCATAGAGTTGATCATGAAGTAGGCCTTCATGGCCTTGATCCATCAGATGGCATTGGTGGGTGTTATAACAGCTGGAGTGTCGCAGCTGGAGTCCACTGTAAGAAACTAAGGAAAGCGAAACAGTGGACTCCGACACTAAAGTGAAAGCATATAACAAACATAAACAGCAGCCACAATGTGGCTG
>JBBPLV010001373.1:0-10059 GCA_038089975.1 Boletellus ananiceps | reverse complement strand
TTGGGCGAACAAGAGCGGTCTTCTATGAAGCAGCGCTCATCATCTGGACCGCTTGGTGTCATGTTTCGCCGCACGAATAGCAATACGTCGGGGGAGAAGTCATTGGATAGCCACCTTCGAGAGTCGGTCGGGACCATGCAGCATTTCTCCAAGTATCACCCCGACTTGGCTGCGGAGATGGCGTCGCAGGGCGCCATCGCGAATGTGGCCGTGCAAATCACCAAGCCTCCCCCAGTACTGCACATCGTGAATCGTGGTTCGGGGATGGCGCCCCCCATCTCGTGGGATGGAGAGACTGTCGGCGGCGACTCGTTCTACTCGATGCATTCGGACAGGTCACCTGCCTGGATGGCCACAGAAAAACTGACACCGCCTGCCACGACGTCATCTCTGCATTACTGGGAAAGTGCAGAGGTAGTGCACGTCGACCACATCAAGCACGACCTTTCCGAGAAGGAGGAAGCCCAGAATCCATTCTCGGACAAGGCGAGCTCTATCAGGAGCAGTATGAGGAGTCAAAACCCCTTCTTCGGTGCTCGAGATCATCTCGTCAGGCGCACGTTGGTTCGTGACGCACACGAGAATCCCTTCGCTGACACGAGCACTTCCCTCGGTCCGTCAGATGCGCTTCGTTCCCTGATTGCTGCCCTGGAAGTTCCTCAGGGTCTAGGAAACAGCAGAGTCGTTTCTGTCCAATCGTCCGTCTACTCTCATGCGACCACGGGCGATGGTGACTCTGCCATCAGCGTTACTGCCTTTCCCTACCCGCCCACCCAGTCCAATATCCGCTAGATCGTGCCCTGTGCCCTCGTCACAAAATCTTTATCTATATCATATCTGTACCCGTCTCTCCTGTTCCTCTTCTTCGTTCAACCCTTGAGCTTGTTTATAATCCGTTCGTCATGTGGCACGCGACTCGTTTTTGGCTTACGACTTGGCTGCGATATCACTCGTTTCCTGACTTCTTGTTGCGGTCGGTGTCCCAAATTGCCCGTGATTTGTTTGTTTGTTTTTCTTACGTATCATTGTGTCTCTAGCACTGCCCTCACACCATGTCCTCATGTCTTTGTTTAACCTTGGGCATTGATGCAATCGAGAATGTCGTCTTTACTTTCTGGCTTCCTCTGGCCCAGCAAAGCCGAGCTTCGACAAAGGGAGCGATGGGCCACAGCCTCTCCCATCAGCAGGGCCTCCTTGGCTGACTCAGTCACTGATTGATGTGGGACCGTCGCGACGGCGATAGCCGGTATGCTCCGTTTCTGATTGAAGTTTTCAGGAGGCTGCGAAATAAAATAAAAAGAGGTTCGATTTCAATGCGAGCGTCCTCGGTGATGGGCGAGTGTTCATTCATGCACAACGTGCGCACATGTAAACGATGGTACTCTCAACGCGCCTTGACAGTTGATACACAGCCATTTGAGAGCCCTATCACTCGGTGCATTTGGGTTGGGTTTGTAGTGCATGCTTTCAGTTCAGATTCCTCGTGGTTTACACAGCCATATGCGACCCCATCAAGTGCAAGAACCAGTGCTCTCCACAGGGGTACAGGGCAGCCTATCGGCGAACTGATCGTCGATTTCCTGCCAATGTCGCCTGTGGCTTCCTTCCCACTGACACGAGGACAAGCTCGGCCTGTGACCTGTCGAGCTTGCTTCCCGCCCTCTGCCCTCCCACCTCCATTGTAGCGTATAAGGCAGAGTGGCTTCTTCTAGTCCCGTCCGACGTGTGATTATCTCGAGGGCCCTTCGTTTTCCCTTCTCGGTGCGTGTTCTGCCTGTTTCTGCATTCGCTAACATTGAGGGCTGCTTGACATCGGGACCGTAGCGATCACACTGATCTGATGCCATGGCACAGAAACTTCGAAACTTGAGGCGAACGGTCGTCAGGGCCGTCTCCGATCCTGAATCATTCAAAGCAGACATGGCGCAGGTAAACGCCCGCGCTCCTTCCGCTTCCCCTTGTAACGCACGACCGGCGCTAATGGTCGTTTGCGACAGAAATTGGGTCGGAGCGAGGGCCCCTCGCTAGCGCGAGCCAAGACGGTCTCGGAGTTCGTCGACCCCGGGTTGCTCGAACAGGATGAGGTGGCGAACGAATTCTCCCTCCAAGACGTCGTCGACCAGAAGAAATCGCACATGCCACTCCGTCTGATATGCACCCAAGACGGCAAGCTGTACGATCGGAACGCGATCGAGGCGCAGTTCCGAGCGGAACACGCGTCTTTCTTCGAGCCGACGGTGGCAGCGGCGTCTGCTGCCGACGTGGACGTGATGCGCGACGCAGTCGAGACGTCGTTTGCGTACGCCATGTTTTCGCATCGGTGGGAGGCGGCAGAGCCGTTGTACAAGGACCTCGATGGGTCGGACGTGTTTTCGCTCCCACCAGAGTCCCCTGGGACGAGAAAGTTGCGGCACTTTTGCCGTGCCGCCCGCGAACGCGGGTTTCGCTGGGCGTGGTCCGATACATGCTGCATCGACAAGAATAGCACTTCAGAGCTTCAAAAGTCGATCGTCTCCATGTTCAAGTGGTACCGAAACTCGGATCTTACCATCGTCTACCTCGGCGACGTGTACGAGGACTCGGTCGAGGCATTGAGGAAGAGCGTCTGGTTTTTGAGAGGGTGGACGTTGCAGGAACTCATTGCCCCGAGTCGGCTCGTGTTTTTCCGGTCGGACTGGACGCTGTTGACCCTGTCCGACGATCTGCCGACAGACAACTACAAGGCGTTGCCCACGTTTCGCAAACTGATCACAGAGATTACGGGCATCGACGATGCCGCGCTCACCCACTTTGATCCTACCTCACGCCACCACACCGTCCGTCAACGGATGAGCTGGGCCGCACACCGCAAGACGACCGAGATCGAGGACGTGGCGTATTGCCTCATGGGTATCTTTGACGTCCACTTTCCCGTCATGTACGGCGAAGACGAGAGCGCGTTCCACCGTCTCCAGATCGAAATCATGGCCAAGTCGGACGATCCGTCGCTGTTCGACTGGACGGGCAAGCCGGGGACGAACTCGTTCTTGGCGTCCTCGCCGGCGAATTTTGATCCGTTTGTGCCTCCGATCGTCAATCCCGTCCCGGCGACGATGCGGCTCGCAAGAGCGCTGCACAAGGTACCGTTCGTGCAGCAGGTGCAGCGGGGGATCGACCGACTCAACGTCGGACTGTTCAACCTGCAAGAGCGGGTCGGCGTGAACGCGCAACACCCGGCCAATTACATGGCAGGCGCTAAAGTCCATTGTCACGGGCTCGAGTACAGCGTATTGGACGCGGAGGAAACCAAGGCGATGACGGACGCGAGGGAGCGTGGCGGTGGGGGCAAGCTGTTTCAGTACCACATCATCGCCCAGTCGCTGCATCCGATCACGGTCACATTGGCGGAGCCGATCAAGACGGGTTTCGGTCTCGGACGGATGCAGAGCAAGTATCTGTGTATATTCAGGGTATGGGATCAGTCGTTGGCGACGGGGCGGTCGACGGCAGAGGGGGAGGGCGATGCCAGGAATCATCCGCTGCGGCAGCCGTTCGTGGCGCACTTGCTGATCTCGCAGCCGGGTGGGATATACAGACGGGTTCGGGTGAAGGAGCGGATCGTTGCCAAGCTGGCACATCCGCTGGAGCTCAACATGATCGTGCAGTTGCGGACGCTCATGATCGAGTGACATTCTTCGTGCTTTCGATGCGACGGTGCATTTTATCTTTTCTTTTCTTTTTTGTTCGTAGATAGTGGAGAATACTTCCTCAGGAGGTTTTTTTTTAGGGAAAAAGGGAGGTTTCGTTTGCAGATTACCTTGCTCATATGTGAAGCTCGCCACACGCGTCCTACACGCAGTTTTCTCATTCCAGCAGCTGTTTGGAATACTCGTCCTAGTATTCTCTTTCGTTTGAGATGGCGTGCGATGTGATACTATTGTCGGTATCTCTTGATTATTTCGTCAGAATAGGAAATTTCCGCAGGCGATAGTCAGGTGGAGGACGCCAGATCGTTCTCACCCACTTCCTGCGGCGATGCGTCAGATTGTCGTGTTTGGCCTCCAAACCCTCGTCGCTTCAGTTCTGCTCCTAGGAGTGTTCACTGTCCAGGTACCGTTGGTGTCTTGGAGAGACAAGCAGTTTTCCATTGCCGCCGGTGAGGACGATGTCCATACGGAATGGAACCTCGAAGAACCTCCGAACCTCAATGCAACCGATCATCTCGTGTTCGAGACGGCGCACTCGCTGCTTCAACACTGGCCCAACACCCGCATGAGAAACGGTACGCACTGTCTGCCCATCTGGACTGTCCATAGGATGTATGCTCTTGTCCAGGCCACAACATCGTGCCAGGCGTTATCCCCAAGGGGGCACTTCTCTACCATGGCACGAATCGCAATGAGGTGCCGACGGGTCCGGAATGGGCTTCACTCGATCCCGAACATTCATACTTCTTCTGCCGGGAGGTACACCCTAAACAAGGATGCTGGCATCTCACGCTCGTGGCTGCTCGGCCCCTCAAAATCGTGTACTTTGACGGAACCAGTGCGGCGAAGCTTCCATACGGTTCAATGGACACGCAGGACCTTATCGCATGGGGCGGAACACGTCCCGATGGCGAGTGGGATGAAAAGCGGCGCATTCAAGACCTTTGTGCGTGGGGCAAGAAGTTTGATGTGGATGGAATCGTGAGGTAAACTTTCCCTTTTTGCGACATTCTCCCTGCACTGAGCATCGGAATAGGATGGAAGTGGATTTGTGAGCGATAACGCTTTTCCGTCAGCCCAGCTCTACTGACGGACTCAGCGAGATCATGTTTTGTGACTTCACTTCCGGCGTCAGGGTGGTGTCTTTTGCAAATCTGGCACATCCGGGGGGTGTCCCGTCACCAACGTGTGAGCATTTATCCATTTGAAACTGTCGTCTGAGAGACAATGCTCAAGTGGCTTCGGACAGCCGGAGTTCTCGCGTTTCAAGTTATGGTTGCTGGTTCTTGGCACCGTCGCTTCCCAGGTGAGACGCGCATCCAACTGGATCTGGCTGGGCTGGTTTCCCTCTACGACATCCAACTTGCACCTTCACTCGTTGCCGCTCGAGCGGGGCAGGAAAGGTGGGACCATCGCACGGCGAACATATCCCACGAAGACTTGTCGGTTGTAAAGTCGAGGCTGGAGGCAGCCTTGATTCGACCTTCGGATCTGTCAAGTGGGATTGACTGGAAGACACTCATTCATGTTATAGTTGATCGATTCGCCGGACGGCTTGAATTGACACGCCGCCTCTTGAACTCGTCTGTGACAGACCCGAACGAACTCGTTGATCTCGCCAACAAGACGCAAACACAGCTCAGAATTATGCTGACGCCCTACATCCTTTTATCAGCCGCGCCGGCCAATCCGTCGGACAAGAGTGACCTCCAATGGGCAGGATCTATATACAAACACTGTGCTACAGTGCACACAGACTTCGCGGTATCCGAGTTGGATTTCATGACCGACTCGGAAAAGGCGTTGTTGAAGGCCGTGCGAGGGACTAGCCGGGAGATCTGTCGCGTAGTGACAAAAATGTGGGCTGCAGGGGTGTATGCAGGCATCGATCCATCGCTGAACACAAAGGAATCGCTCGACGTCACAGAGGTAGCGAGACTTTGGAGCGAATGGGCAGCGGACCTGGACCGACTGATGGCATGGCTTGATTGGAGTATATGGGTCAAGTGTGATCCTGACTGCGGTCCCGAGGTGCGTCTTGCCGCACGATCATATGACATATATGTATTCATATGTGCGCGACTCTCGCACAGGAGATGTGTTACTTGCCCATGTGGCCTTTCGGCTTTCCGGGATTTCCTCGGAAGCGCCTTCCACGTCTTCCGTCTGATGACAATAGGCTACGAGAGAGATTGTCCGGTTTTGAACTGCAGAAGGCGGCAATGGGACGCCTGGTGGAGGAGGCTTGGAAGAATGTTAAGCCTGAACCAAATGAGTGGATCCGGCCGCAACCAAAATGTATCAGACGGGTGGATACCTATGATTTTTGATGGCCCGTTCCACCTGTTGTCTAACCTCTCGTAGTCGCGGCAAAAAATCTTACAAACCCGGGGCGTACCGGTGTGCGTGCATGTAGGAAATGTCGATACCTGCGGAGTAGACTATTATCGTCCAGTGAGGCTGTGGCCTCTTGTCAGACATGCCAGTACGTGTGAAAGTATCGTACGGGGTGCGTAAGCTATTGGCTCGTGATGGATTATAGCGTTTGAGACAGCGATGCTTGATACGATTGAACAACCAGGTGGAACCCAAGCGACGCTGTAACTTGGTCCCTCGATGAACGATCGCCGTGCATGAGAAAGCTGGTCGGAAGTGTGCAGTTCCACAGTGCCATCTCGGAGACTTGCTGCATTGCTGGTGTTGTCGAGCCCAACGAATGTGACATAAACCGTGACAGGTGGCGGCCGGCATCTGCCACAAAAAAGCGGCGATCGTGATCCGATGGTCGGGTGGCCCGCGCGGTCTGCGGACGGGCCGTAGACCGCTATGGTCGATTGAAATGAGCTGAGCTCGGTTCTCAGCTGCAAACATTGTGCTTCGCTGGTAAGGCTTGATGTAGAACTTTCCGCCTACTGGCCGCCTTGGGCTCGAATCGCTCACCTTATCTTCCCCAAGAGTCGTCGCAGCAGGAGGCCTTCGATTCCCCGACGCTCGGGCAGCATGGGGCGTGCCGTAAGTGGCGGACTCGAAAACACTCGATTATGAAGGTCCTTTGCAGGGCGCGTCCGAACAAACGGACATGTGTGATCCGGTCAAGTCGTGGATTCCAATGTTTTTTAAGCAGACAGTGTTCACCACTCCCACAGTGCTCTGTGGATGCTTCGAGCAACCCTCTTTGGTCTTGTCGCTTCTGCTCTGGTCAACGCGCTCCATGCCCAGGTCCCACCGAGATCTGTCGGCCGTCGGGAAGAGGAGTACCCGTTCATTCATGATGGCGATAAGCATACAGCGTGGCGCCTCGACGAAGTTCCACGCCCCGATTCCACCGATAACCTGGTGTTCGAGACAACGCACTCGCTGCTTCAACACTGGCCCAACACCCGCATGAGAAATGGTACGTCATCTGTCTGCTCGTCTGGCGTTCGATAGAACCACATTGTCTTCCCCTAGGCCATAGCATCGTGCCGGGCACTATCTCCAAAGGAACTCGTCTCTATCATGGCACAATCTACACAGAATATCCACCTGGCCCTGACTGGGTTGCGATTGATCCCGAACATTCGTATTTCTTTTGCCGGGACCCCTGGATAATTTTTCCAGTTCCAGAGGACTCCAAAAAGGGATGCTGGCATCATACCCTCGCAGCAACCCGACCTCTTAAGGTCGTCTACTTTGATGGCACCAGCGCTGCAAAGCTTCCGTTCGGCACGTTGGACACGCAAGACCTTCTCGCGTGGGGAAAAGCACACCCTGAAGACATGTGGGAAGAATTCCAGTTAATTGAGGACCTTTGTAAGTGGGGAAAGAGTTTCGGCGTAGATGGCTTTGTGAGGTGAATTTGACCCCGTTCGGAATTTGCGTACATTAACGTTGTTACAGGATGGAAATGTCGTTGTGAGCAATCACCTTTTTCGCCTCCCTTGGCCCACACTTATCGACTTTTAGTGAGGTTATGCTTTGCGACCTTGCTTCTAGTGTCCACGTGGTTTCTTCCGCGAATCTAGAGCGCCCACAGGGCGTTCTACCTTTCATGGGTAGGATTTTGTCTCCCGGACGTCTTACCAAGGACCCAAGTAGCTTTGAACAGGATTCGTAATGTTCGAAGTCATGAACGCAGGCTCTCGGCACGATCGCTTCCCTGGCGAGACGCGCATACAGCTAGATCTAGCTGGACTGGTTTCCTTCTACGATACCCAACTCGTGCCTTCACTCGTCCCCGCTCGAGCCGGTCAAGAAAGATGGGACCACCGCGTGCAAAATATATCTAGCGAAGACATATCAGCTCTAAAATCGAGACTGGAGGTAGCCTTAATCAGACCCGAGGGTCTGTCAAGCGGAGTCGACTGGAGGACACTCATTCAGGTCATAGTCGACCGATTCGCCAAACGGCTCGAATTGACATACTACCTCCTAAACCTGCCGGCGACGGGCCCGCACGAACTCGTTGATCTCGCCAACACGACACAAGTTCAGCTCAGAATCATGTTGACACCTTATCTCCCACGGTCGGCCACGCCAACCGACCCGTCGGACAAGACTGACTTGGACTGGACGATTCCTATATACAAGCTCTGTGCTACGGTGCACACGCATGGCATGGAGCTGCAGTTAGATTCTATGACCGATTCAGAAAAGCTGCTACTCCGAGCCGTACAAGGAACCAGCCGCGAAATTTGCCGCGTAGTGACGAAGATGTGGGCTGCCGGGGTATATGCGGGCATCGATTTGTCATTGAACACAAAGGGATCGCCAGACGTTGGCGAGATAGCTCAGCTTCGGAGTAAATGGACAGAAGAGTTAAACCGTCTAATGGCCTGGCTTGATTGGAGCGTCTGGGTCAAGTGCAATCCAGAGTGTGGTCCGGGGGTGCGTCGGTCACGCTACTCCTACTGTGTGCGCAACTTACGAATTCTCGACAGGAGATGTGTTACTTGCCTACGTGGCCCATGGGTTTTCCTCTCTTTCCTCCTCCGTGGGGGAATCACGACCCACCTCCAGGGAGGTCGTTTAATTTCAATTTGCGAACTGGCGTCATCGAACACTTTGCCAAGGAGGTACAGAATATTGTCCAGTCTGACCCAGAGGAGTGGGTCCGGCCGCAACCCAAATGTATCCCACAGTTTGCGCCCTACAATTTTTGACGGTTTGTTGATGAAAACATACTATTGTATAATTCAACCTGTATTTCGTACACCCCAGAGCAATGACCGATTACCCACAAGCCTGCATTGGGTTGAAAAGGTGTGCTCGGACTTTCACTTGGCCTATGGTAGGCGAGGCAGGCGCTGTGCAAGTATGTCAGCCACTCTTTCTTTCGCGCATAAACATTCGCCATAGAGAAACAACGATGTTTACCAATAGGGGCACACATCGCTAGCACTGTGAGCTGCTAATGGTTACCTTTCCTGAATTCCTGAAGCACTGAAAGTTACAAAGTACATTGCACTGCATATATGGTAGTAAAAGTGTACACTTGGTCAAATTAGGACCAAACAAGTACAAGTCGCACTCGGCTTCACATGCCGAGCCCAAGATAATCAATATCTTCACTATCTAATTGATGTGATTAGAAAAGTGAAAGGTGTGTAGGACTTGGGGTACTGTACCATCATTGTGAGTCCCACACACCTGCTAGATATACCGTACCTACCATCGGACTTTAATTGGAAGACTGACAACAGCATGGACCATTTCATTTGCGACTTGCCAGTGTGTATTTGCCCATGGATATCTAGAAAGCCACATCAGTACTAGTGGTGTTCTGTGGTGCTCCAAGCGACTCTTTTTCCTCGTCACGTTCATTCTAATCTCAGTGCTTGTTGTCCAGATCCCACTAGTAGTGCTCGGGAAGGACTTCAAGTGTTCAAACCCTAGTCCAACCGATCACCTCATGTTCGAGACGATGCACTCGCTGCTTCAACACTAGCCCAATGCCAGCATGAGAGATGGTACATGATCTGCATGCTCATCCGGATGTCAATAGGACGAGCGCCCGTCTGCAGGCCATAACATTATACCGGGTGCCATTTCCAAGTAGACACTTCTCTGCCATGGCTCAACTTGCAACGAATTGCCGTTGGGTCCAGAATGGGTCACCATAGACCGGAAACATTTGTACATCTTTGCCAGAGGCTCACCCAGGACCAACTCCAGATGTGTCAGAGGAAGAATGCTGGCATCATACGCTCACGATGACTCAGCCCCTCAGAGTCATATATTTCAACGGTAGTAGCACTGCAAAGCTTCCCTGTAGTCTCATAGACACGCAGAACCTCATCCTCTGGGGAATTATGTGTATTAGGGTTGCCAAAGTTCAGTTCTGAACCTAGGTTCGAACCTGAACCTCTGAACTGAACTCCAAGGTTCAGGTTCA
>JBBPLV010001372.1:0-10060 GCA_038089975.1 Boletellus ananiceps | reverse complement strand
CTCGTCATTGCAAAATGCGAATTCCGCTAATGCTTCAAATAAGCGATTCTGTGGCATAGATGATGAAATGTCTCCTCACCGCTGATTGGAACGAATCTCAGTCGATGTTCGTCACGAAAGAGTGCATTGTAGAGTCTGTCAGCGTCTTCTGCCCCCAGGCCGGATATCCCTTTGTCTCTGTCACGGACGACCCCCTCTGGCCAATTGAAAATCATGTATCCTTTCTTCGCGAGATCTCCTTCCAGGGTCGACCATGGGAGCCGACCATTGGACAACATGAACCCGGCCCCACCTGCACAGCGGGGGTCGAGCAATGTTGAACGTGTCTGGAATTCGTGTAATTTGAGAGACAACTCACGAAGCATCTCTACCAGTCTCTGTTTGATCTTGTCGATCCGTCGACTTTTTCTCGCATCGCCGCCTGAAGACGACACGGAGCGAAAAACGGAGGTGTGGGGTCCGCTCGGCCTCGCACACCTATCAACCGGTACGATCCCAGGTCAGGCTAGACACGAACGCGACGAGCCGAAATTACTCACACCAACTGCGTACCGGAATCCGACGTGCGTTCTGAGCTAGTCGACGGAGTGCTCTGCGGGCCCGGTGGTAAAATGAGATCGGACGGAACACGAAGTCCGTCTGTGGCTGCGAGGTCAAACTACAAGGAACAGATTCGTGATCACACACGGACTACGGAGGGATGCTCGCACCAGTTTGCGAAGGCGCAGATCGAATATGCGCTGACGTTCCCATGGCCCGAGAGAGACGTCTGGAAGGAAGAGCCGGACATCCTCTCCGTCCGGCATCCTTTCCAAATAATTGCTTTGTTCAGAATTTTGCTCAGATGGGTCGATAATAGGAAGTGAATTCGGCCTCGAGGCGGCTGTGGTAAGACGATATGGTACGTCCGCCTTCGAAGTATGAGCGATCAGCCAGATAGTGACGGGTTACAACGACTCACATAGAGACTATAATCCGGCGATTGTTCAGGAACGCGAGACGGATACGGTGGTGGTGGAGCAAGTGGGCTTGATGGGATGCCCTCGTCGAAAACCGCTGCTGGATGGGTCTGTATATGTGGTGAATACGAGGACGTTGAGACACTAGAAGGATGTTCACCCGATCCCCGACAGCACCCTTGCCAGGTGTCCTCCATAGAAATATCCTACTACCCTCCGTTGATGCGACAAATCCGCCGCAGGGGGAGAAACACACTGTCCTCACAAACTCGTTGTGCTCAAGAGGTTTTCCCACAGGGTCCCCGGTAGATGCATCCCAGAAACGAACAGTTTCATCCGAGGATGCGCTTGCAAGGACCGATCCATCTGGGGAAAGGGAAAGGGAGAATATCTTTTCGGTGTGGCCTGTCCACGGTCGTCCGATTGGTTCTCCTGTAGCCGAATTCCAACAACGAATCGTTTCATCTGATGAGCCAAAAAAGAACCTGCTGCCGTCGCGTGACCACAACAGATCAGAGATCCATTCGCAGTGTCTTATCGGGCCGAGGATGAGTTCGCCATTGCTGACGTCATACACGCGGATGTCTGTGATTGTGCCACATGCGAGTTTGTCGCCGCAGGGAGAAAACGCGATGCTGCCGACGAATTTGTCGACTTGAATGGATCGGAGTTGGTTGAATTCCTTCGTACTATAAACAGAAATCGTCCATCCCGAATGGATTGCAACGAGTCGATCGTCTGGCGAAATTGCGATACCATGCAACTCGGGGCAAGTCCGTTCTTTGACGAGCTGGTGCGATTCGACATCCCAGAATCTGATCCACCCACCCCGTGATTCGCTGATGATGTACCTGCCATCCCGAGTCACATTGACCTTGCAGTATCCCTTGCCGTTGCAGCCCTGCATGTCGGACCCTTCTTGCTTCCTGGTTTCCACGTCCCAGACACTGACAATTCCGTTAAAAAAGCCAACGACAATTCGTTTTCCATCAGAGAGATATGCGAGCGATCTTATTTGAGATGCCGTCGTGAGCATTGAATGTGGCTGGGAATAATCGTTGTCGCACTCGCATGGTGCGACGCTTGACATGGTAGTGCGATAGCAGCTCGTTTGCTGACAAGCTGGGGTTTTCGTCGAGGCGAAGTAAGTGCAGGCGCCAAAAATATGAAGGAACTTATATAAGATCCACAGCACGTTGCATACACAGGGCCAGGCGGTTATGGCAATGCATGGGGCAATGACTAAATTTCAAGCACCAATCAGATGCTCGGGACCCCCCTCTGTGCAGTTGGCGACACATCTACAGTCATTAGTGAAAGCTCTGTACCACGGAGGGTGTGGTCAAACCAAACCAACTCTCTGATGAACGGGTCGTCGTCATCATCTTTTCTTTCAAAAACCGACAGGTGTTTCCGACGGGCGACTCAGAAAGTCCTCTCAACACCAACCAGGCAGCCAGCGTCAAAGACCACGGTCAAAGGTACGCAGAAATGTTTAGCTCGGCTCACCGTACTCATCTCGGTACTTGGCCATCCATACCTGATCAACTTCCCCTCCAGGTCGCTTTCTGGCCTGTTGATCGTGGATAGATCCAACAAGAATGGCGTGCCGCTGGCAACAAAGCAAGCAAGGCATAGAGAAACCACACCAGATCGGAACGTGGAATGTCGCCAGAAGAAACAACATGCGCAGGCGTGCATTCTAGACGGCGATCGACGTACAAATTTATGATCACGGGGGTCAATGCGGGTCGCGTTCACTCCGGGTATGACCCATGTATTGGGACTCTCCGACTCTGTATTCATGTTAAAAAAACGTGCTGATCAAGTCCGTGCTGGACTTTTCCTATGACCAACACGAGTTCCGTCCCTCGTTCAAAATACCCCCGCCAAGCCGTTCCCCCGATCCATCGCCCCCGTCACCCTCGCCACCATCTCTCTCAGAATTTCCGCACGTCTCGTGCCGGACGTGAGATCACAGATCGCTCGTTCGCCACGCCCTCCTTGAGCGCCACGCTGCGCAGCACGCCAAGTTCGGCTAACAGCGTCTCGTCGGCTCGAGGCAGGGTGTGGTGATCTGCATCCTCATCATCGGGATGGCGGACTGCGAGGATGGTGTGCGAGGACAACGCCGACGGAGGCATTCCAGAGACAAGGTATGTACTACAGTAAAACGGCGGACGTCAACATCAACACCGACCAAGGAAAACCAAACATCTCACTTGACGACCGATCTGAGCGAGCGCGGGTTCGTCGTCGACAGGGACGCGACGAGGTGTGCCGCGGCCCGTGTGTAGTGATCTGCACCAACGTCAGTTTGACGTGTCTCACGAAAATGAGCAAAAGGAAAATAGACCTTCGTGTGTCCTTTGAGAGGCTTCGTGCACCAATTCGATACACCTCTCCTTCGCCTTGTCGCCTACTCCTCCATGCACCACCGCGCTTCGAACGACGTGCGACAGCGCCAGCACGAAGCTCGCCGCAACCTCCTCTTCGCTCCCTCGTGCACCCGCGACGAGCTCTGTCACCCACACGTGCCAGTGGCTGACTATGCATCAACACACCGAGCGCGTCTGCAGCCCGCATGCACGCAACAATGCTCGTCAGATCGCTGACCGATTTCTCAAATGTCCGCTGCAGCCGAAGAAAGAATGGCACGACATGGTTCGGTATCTGCTCCAACATCGTTGCAAGCGCGGTCAGGATTGCAGTTTTGATGCCCGGAGGGTACGTCGTCGCTTGAGTCGCGACACGGATTAGCGGACCCGTAATTGGAACGGCGAACGGCTTCATGGCGGCCTCGTCGGTGCGTTCGACGAAATCTCCGATCGCATACGCAGCATTCTCGCGCTGTTCGTTGCTTCCCGTGGTGAAACCGGCAATGATGACGGGCAAAATGGATGCCACGCCCTTGGGAAGCCTGAACCCAGGCAACGTCCGTCCCGGTGCACCTGTGCTTTCAATCGTTCGACGAAGAGACACGACCAATGGTTCCAGTTCGTCCTTGGGGACGGACTTCACAAACGTGTCGATCGCTTTCCACGCCGCAGCGTGAACGTCCACTTCCAGGTTGTCAAACAAGGAAATGAGCTGTCGGACCCGGGCCACTCTGTATAAAGACGAATCGAGCTCGGATTCCTCGCAAAAGAGCCCAAAAAAGTCGCAAGCACTTGCAGGGCGCTTTGGCGCGTCATTCTTCGTTGTATTACATTTTCCACAAAGTCAGAAACGATGCTAGAAACAGGCGAAAGCACACCCATACCATCCAGGGAGCAATAGCATCAACGTATTCAGCCCTTCAGGATGCTCGATTGAACCAAGGAACGCACCCAGCGCCTCGTCTAGTGCGGTAACCAACTCCTCGTCCTTCCCCTATTCTTCGAGTACCTTGACCAATGTGCTGAAGATGACCATCAGCCGTTTGCTGAGTGCGTTGCCGGTCACGGTGACGAGGGATACAAGTACGTGTGCATTGAACACCGTCGTAGGAGTCGCAGTTAACGTAGGAATCAACACAGGGAACACCGTTGCTGCCGGAACCTAGCCCAAATCCACACAACGTCAGAGAAAAGAAGGTTCTGGTTTCCGTTCCAACTCACCGACATGACCTCCCGAAGAGCCTGAAGGGCTGTCCCAGAACTCTCTCCGGGTCGACGAAGGGCCTCGAGCAGCGTCGGTATCGTCTGGTCGATCGCTCTCGCTCCAATGTGTTCTTACAGGGTGTAGAACGTTTTCGCGGCTACCGGATCCGGACGGTCGCGTTGTCGTTCACGAGCGAGGCACGGTCCACGTTGATGATTTCACTCTCGTGGCCTTCGCGCTGCGTGTCTGTCGTGCTCTCCCTATGGGCCGTCAGCGGGTACTGGAACGACGGAGTGAACGGAGGACGTACATAATGTCCGTCAGAATAAGGCATACACCGTGGCGGGTACGCACATCGAGTGACGCTCGCGCCCTGTTTTGTAATATCGGAATGATTTCGCCCAAAATCTCTTCGCCAAACTTGCGGTACAGCTCAGCAGTCGTACGCGTCGCAGTCTGCTAGTATTACGATCCCGCAGGATACGCGATCAAAGCCAACAGAACAAGGCGACGAAGAACAACACATACCTCGTGCTGCTCAAACTCGTCGCTCGAGCACAGCTTGACCAGCTGTCCCACCAATTCGGGCAAAATTTCGCGAACTATGAGACAGAAACATGAGCATGTTGCCCTACTCGCACGAGGTGGATGTATGCGTCAGTCATACCTGTTCTCGGTGTATTGTGGGTGAGCGCCTTCCAGATATGAATGGACGACTGCCGGACGACGTCGACGGCGTCCTGTCGAGCCAGATACAGCGCCGACAGGATGCGATCGCGTCGCCCAGCACCCAACACCTCCGTGAGCGCGCAACCAGAGAACTCTGCGACCGTAGCTTCGCCCATCGCCACCCGTTTCATGTTTGCTTGTGATGCTAGACACCTTGAATAACAGTTCACCGACGAGTGTGACCGAAGATTGCTAGAGGTAAAAGCAACACACACACCGGTCAACACACGTGAACGACACAGAAGAGACAGACGGAGGGAGCGACGAAAGAAACGAGGAACGCACCCTAACCCGCCAGCCAGAATCAAACATCCCCTGCTCCAGCTCGGGCATTGAACAACAAGTCGATCGCCCTGCTCAAATAGCTTGCTACAATCATCCGCCATGCACGCATTGCCGCCTCACGCACATACTCCTCCACGTCGCCCAGGCCGCTCAGAATCGGCGCCACGATCTTGTGCAGGTGTGGTTGGAACAGGCTCCCAAACGTCGCGGGCAGGTACACAAGCAAGGACAAGAACCCTTCGCGGACTGTGCTCCGTGGCGACTGCGCGTTCGCGATGATGTCCGGGAGCAGACCCTCGAGGTGGTCCATTCCAAGCCCGGAAAGGAGCTCGCTCAGGCCCTGGTATGAAATCTTTGAAGTTTGTCAGCGAGGCCAAGTAGAGGGCTTTGAAAAACAAGTACCCCACCTCTCGACGTGGCTCGGTCACCGTGAGCTGCGACCGAGCTTGCAAAGCAACCCATCGATGCGTGCGATTGCGCAGGGGTGTAACGAGTCCTCGGTCTATGACCTACATGGCCCGTGCATTCCGAGTCCGCGCTGCCCGAGTCTTTCTTTGTCATCCCTGTATTTCATGGTCGATTCGTTCTCCTTTTTTCTTTCTTTCCCTAGTTTCGTGCTTCTCTGTTCTAGCTATCCAACGTCCTTGTCGTTCGCTGGTGAACCTCATAAGGGGTAGGGGTTCGACATACCAGCCCACGGACTCCGCAGATCCGGCACCAAGCAAGGACAGAAAGGGATGGAGGAGCTATGATTGTGGGATGCGACAGTGAATGCGAGGGGACGAAAGCGGCGGGGAGCGGAGGAAGCGGACTACACGGAGAGTCCTATCCATGGCTGACAATCAATACGAGCAAGCGGGAGGTTGGAGACGAGTTGTTTGGAAAGTGTCGTGCAAAGGTCGATGATGTTCGAGTCGACATTCCGCCTCGTACAGAGAAGCTTCGCGCTCGTGCTGTGTGAGAATCATACAGCATCTATCCGAGTCTCGCCATCCAACTTGCTGAGATGAACCGGGTTCAGCCACCCAATGGCAGTCCCCCACAAATGACAGCGACATCAAACCAAGAGACCATTCACGGGTCAGGCAGTGGGTTCGACGGAGATCGCCTTCCTGTGTGTCCTGTCTGTGTCGCAAGATATAAATGCTTTTCCGCACGCACGCTGGCTGGTCTTGGAGTGGACACGTCGTGTTGCGCTTCTCGTTTCCAGCATCTCATCACCAGCTGCTGTGAACGTGTCTGGAGATGGACGGGATTGCATTGTTGGAACGCGAAGAGTTGCTGACAATGGTATGTCAAGTGCAGGCCACGTGTCGAAACCTCGGTCAATCCTGCGACGATCTGCTTTTCTCCACGTCGTCACTCCCTCGCACGATGGCGCATAAGTAGAATCAGGTGCGTCGTCCAACTTGGTCGGGTGGAAGGGCCGCGGCTACTTCAACCACCACTTTTTCCCATTTTTCCTCGTCGTGCGAGCACCAAAGATGAAGCAAAGTGTGATCCGTGACCAACTATCCATGCAAGAGTACCTGTTGGACATGGCAGAGGGACATCCAATAGTATACATGACCCTAACAATATATAACCTCATGCTGGTCTAGAAGCCTTCCAAGTGGGTGCTGCTTGCACCAGTATTACTAGTGGTCAGTCCGAACTCTGACAAACTGGTATCATTTTGAATTCAACTAGTATTACTCTCTCACTCTAGAGGACATCTCACGGCAAGTACTCAAAGCTGCTTGTAACTAAATATTCGAGACGAGAAGGCAAATCCATAAGGCATTCTTGAAGATCACAATGCGATCACCATCCAACAGGTACCCGACGAACCTGATATGTCTATCCGAAAAGTTTGGGATAGACGAATAACTACAGAGTAGAACGCCCACCTATACGCGTTGCCTCTTTTGGGAGCGACCTACATATGATTTAGCTTCGGTCATTGGATCGAGCAACTCTCCAAGACTACGCCTCGCCAGTGGCGTGCGGTGAGGATCATTTTCCAGCAATCTATCTGGACCCGACATGTCCAAAAAGCTGATCGACAGGGATGTGAAAATGAGCACATTAAACTGAGATAATCATTGCATACCGTTCCCTGTGACCCTTGTTGCTAGCTACCGGGATGACATGACTTCCCAAGTCACCCTCGACAGATTTCAGTTGGCTTGGAAGGGACAACGATTCATTCACCAGAGAATCGGCCTGACTCGACCACAGCGCCACCAAGTCTTTCAGGGATCGCAACACTGGGGAATGGTCCAAGAATTCCTGGACAGTGGAGATTATCATCTCCACAGCAGGCCGCTCCTGTACCTGAGACCAGCACTGTTCAATCAAACTCCAATGCGAATCCTTCAACGTGTCGCACTCTGGTCGACCTGGCTTCTGGCCTCTCTCCAGGCGTAAAACGACAGCTGCGTCGAATTTTAATTCAGACCATGGCTGTTTACCAGACAACACCTACAATACGATCAGAGTGGTGTCGTCTTTAATGTCCAACGTACTCGCCTGGAGAGCAACGCATCCAAACGAGTATACATCACTCTTTGACGTCCTCTCAGACATATCGTCTGACTCAATTTGCTCAGGTGCGATCCACCGCAATGCTCCCGGACGGCTAGTGGACCTTTGCAGGTAGGACAATGCCTCTGGAATATTCCCTATCAGGGAAGAATATCCAAAATCGGTCAGGCGGGCATTGCAATTTTCGTCAAGCAAGACGTTATTCTGTCACTTGGTCAGATCAAATGTACCCCAAGGATTTTACTCTCACGCACACAATTCAGGTCACCATGAACGACCTGGAGAGAATGCACTGTGGACGGTCTTTATTGTCATCCATCGGAAACAGTGAATGGCTGGACCCACGGTAGTGTAATCCGTCGGCAATATTCAGCAGCTATCACGCGTGTTAATGAGCATGGAACCAATCGACATATAATCAGACTCACCAACTGAAGCCGGTGACCAACATCAAGACCGCGATCATACATTTCCATGAAATAGTGAAGAGACCCATTGGGCATCCACAACGACACCAGCGACATTGCGCCACACATTCCAAAGCCGTATGCAATGCCAAGGAATGGAACGACATTTGGGTGATCGAGTCTCCTCCAAATTCCGAGTTCCCGACGGAGCATCTACGTCAATGAATTATGCAATGTCAATTTCGTGAACCAGTTCAGCCGACTTACCTTGCGAGATTTACTGCATACGTCCCCGTCCAATCCGAGCTTGAATCGAAATGCCTTTACCGCGACCTGGGGACGAGGTAAATTGGATGTAATTCAAGTCATAAGCGACGGATGAACCTCCAAGTTCGGGACACCACGATACTGGCATCGGTAGACGTCGCCAAACCCGCCTCCTGCATAATATTGATTGGTATTTTTGACGATATAGGACGTGAGGTCCAGTGGAGGAGGTTTATTGCCACTAATGAATGTGTGTTCAAATGAGTGAGGCGGATTGTTGAGGCGCGGTGGCAGATGGATCTGGGAGAGTGTGGAGAGTGATTACTACAGGGACCTTGAGAGATTAGGCAAGTGGTTACCGCATTCGAGACAGTGCCTCTTCTAGGTGTCCTCCACAGAGATATATTTTGCCACTCCGCAGAGAGCCGGATATCCACTCCATCCGGCATCCCTTCCAAAGAATTGCTTTGTTCAGAATTTTGCTCCCGTGGATCGATAATAGGAAGTGAATTCGGCCTCGAGGCGGCTGTGGTAAGACGATATGGTACGTTCGCCTTCGAAGTATGAGCGATCAGCCAGATAGTGATGGTTTGCAACGACTCACATAGAGACTAGAATCCGGTGATTGTTCAGGAACGCGAGACGGATACGGTGGTGGTGGAGCAAGTGGGTTTGATGGGATGCCCTCGTCGAAAACTGTTGCTGGATGGGTCTGTATATGTGGTGAATACAAGGACGTTGAGACACTAGAAGGATGTTTACCCGATCCCCGATAGCACCCTTCCCGGGTGCCCTCCATAGAAATATCCTACTGCCCTCTGCTGATGCGACAAATCCGCCGCAGGGGGAGAAGCAAACTTGGAACACCCCGTCATGCTGAAGAGGTTTTCCCACAGGGTCCCCGGTAGATGCATCCCAGAAACGAATAGCTTTACCCCAGGACGCGCTTGCAAGGACTGATCCATCTGGGGAAAGGGAGAGCGAGCAAATCCATTTGGTGTGGCCTGTCCACGGTCGTCCGATTGGTTCTCCTGTAGCCAAATTCCAACAACGAATCGTTCCATCGTCCGAGCCAGAGAAGAGCCTGCTGCCGTCGCGTGACCACACCAGATCCCAGATGGGACCTTGGTGGCCTGTGAACGGACCGAGAGCGAGTGTGCCATTGCTGACGTCATACACGCGGATGTCTGTGTCTGTGCCGCATGCGAGTTTGTCGCCGCCGGGAGAAAACGCGATGCTGAAGACGAATGTGTTGACTTGAATGGATCGGATTCGGTTGAATTCCTCCGTGCTATAAATAGAAAT
>JBBPLV010001371.1:0-10061 GCA_038089975.1 Boletellus ananiceps | reverse complement strand
TCTCTGAAGAGACCAAGATGCACGTTGCGTACTGCGCCAAGTTCGGCATCACGTTGGAAGAATTGGAGAGGACGCCCGAGTCGTCAGCGACGACGGCGTACGGCGCCTTTCTCCTCGATATCGGTTTTCAAAGTTAGTCGATTGCAAGATGTTGAACTCCAAGCTTTATAATTGAGCGCGCGCGCTCACCCGTTCGATTTCCTCAGGCGACACGACGAAGCTCCTGGTTGCGCTCGCTGCATGCTTGGTAGGATACGGTGAGGTCGGTCTCTGGCTCAAGAAGGAGGCCGCAGCGAAATCGAACGCGTGGGTCCAGTGGTGTCCCGAGAACCCGTACCTTGCGTGGATGGAGGACTATGCCGGACAAGACTTTCAGCGCGCGGTGTCTGTCGGTCTCGGTACGTAACGGCTCTTCACATCACCCTACTTGTTCTTTTCCTTCGCTTTCTCTTTTGTCAATATTCTAATACGATGTTACCTCGTAAAGAAGCGATCGAGGCTCGTGCGGCCGTAGACCCGCCTTCGCCCGTCCGGTATGCGGAGTGGCTGGCCGTCTGGGAGAGATGTGTCCGACTCGAAAAGCAATTCTGGGATATGGCGATGAACCTGTCGTGAATCACTCGCGCATACGTATGATGCGTGTATCGGCTTCAACGGGGTAGAACGTCTGATAGGACGTGGTTATATATTTGTGTGTATAGTACGACAACCCAATCCAACCTCCAGCTCCGTCCACCTCACAACCGCAGTAAAAAATAAGCGATTACGTCCTGATCCGATCAATAGCTGTTTACTATTTCCCCCTCTTGCTTCATAGAATCCCCCGCCGCCCGATCCTTCGGTATTTCCACCTCGATCTCGATCTCGATCTTGGGTCCAGAGCCCGCTTGGTCGCCGTTATCATTCCCTGATCGCTTGCTCGTCGACCCCGACCTCGGCGGCCTGGCCCTAGTCCCAGTCTTGGTGCTGGTGGGTCGTGCGCTCGGACAGCGGCCCCCCGCGCTCAACGTGCACTCGCCGCATTTCGGGCCGACGGGCAGGCAGACGGTCTAAAGCACGTTCCGTCAAACCCCATGACCGTTCCATCCCGAAAGAAGACGAAAAAAAGGTGGTACGATCCAGAGAGCGACTTCGCCGCGCTTCTCGACACGCACCTGTCCGAACCCGACGAGCAGGTGGTTGATCTCGCCGTGAAGCGCCTTGGGGAGCCAGGACTGAAGGTTGAGTCTGCATGCCGATGGCCCAAGCGAGATGAGACGCGCACAGGTTGAGAAAAAAAGGAGCGTCACCTCGTCTCTTCGGGGTTCTTTGTCGGTCGGACGTGCCATCCCAATCGGTTCGTGATCCGGTGGACATGAACGTCGACGCCGATCCCCACATTTCTGCATATACGCGTGCATGCGAAGACGGCATTGGAGGGAACGTCGTGTGAGACCGTCGGGAGCCACATGGAAAATTTGGAAGGGAAAAGACGTACAGCTTCCATGCTACCTGTAGCGCCAGAAACGCCATCTTGGGACCCACACCAGGAAGCGAACAGAGCTCGTCCACCGTCTTGGGAACGTCCGAGTCGAAATCATCGTGCAACCGTCGCGCAGTCTGTTTGATGTACCTTTTTTTTCATATCCAGAACAGAAGGGAACGAGAAGGGAAAAGGTTGGTATCGTCGGACGTGCAGTCATGAAGCAAATAAAAGACGCACTGCGTTTTTCGCCTCCAAAATCCCACTTTTGCGATCGCTTCCGAAATGAGCGCGTCGTCGGCGTCCAGCATGGCTTGGACGGACAACGATCCGCCGAGCGCAGTTCGAAGTTTGCCCATCGCTGCATCAGTCACCTCGTCCTTTGTTTGTGAGGAGAGCATCAGCGAGACGAGCGTCGCAAAACGCCGGTTCTGGTATGGCCAAAAAAAAGGAGAGGAACAGCGTCAACATCCATCACATCGCCGACGACATGCGTCCTCACCGCCACCGACTACGAACCTTGGGATCCCGTTCGTGCAACTGTGCTTGCTCGCACCCCATCGTATCCACCGGCGCCACGACGCGCGAACGCATCTCCTTGATCGCCGCATAGACGTCCGCCCATCCAGCCGGTTCTGGATGTGGCACGTCCAGCGCCAGCGGGATCGTCTTCGACTTTGAGGACTTGGGCTTGCGCGCGCGCGCGGGTCGTTTCTGGGCCGACTTTCCATGGTCGCGGTCATCGTCTGGAAGGCCCTGGTGGTCTGGGTCTTCCGGATCATGTTCCGCGGCGGAGCCAGCGTCTGTCTCGACGTTCGTGTTCTTCGCCGCCCGTTGTCGCTTCCTGGTAGTTCCTGACTTCGCTAAGGCCGTAGCGTCACCGTTCAGCTCTGCGCTCGGTGAGCCCGATGTCTCCTGCTTGACACGACTCGATCGTCGTGGGGCGTGGACGTTGGATGGTCCAGCCTGCAGAGCCTCGGACGAACCAAGCTCGTCCAGACTACCCGGAGCTTCGTAGAGCTTCACCGCGCTATGATACGGACTCGCCTTGGCCGCCAGTCGCGTGAGCCGCGTCGAGGCCGTTCGCCTGACTGCACACATGAAAGTCCAAGCCAAGTGTTTAGAAGCGATCCGGTGTGAGAAAACAAAACTACTCTAAAGCTACTTGGTACCTAAATAAGGAAATAGAATTAATGATGAGATGGGATGTGGGGAAACCACGGATGGACGTCTGGATCCCAGGTCAGTACGGACGCGTCCCACTCGCTCGCCTCTGACATGGACGCGGGAAGTGTTTGTAGACTCTGACACACGTCGCGCAAGCCCTGGATGGACTGGTGGGTGTGAGTGGTGGGATAGGCCAACTCGTGGAACAACACCTGCCTGCCTGCGTTCTTCGACCCACGGCCCTGTCCACCCGCCCGTAAAGGTGGCCAATCCCCCCAACAGCATCCCAGCGAGCTGAATTTGTCCTCTGGGAGAGTAATCAAGATCCTTTAATGTCCCACACAAAAAGGCCGTCAGCCCATCGATTTCGCGAAGCAAAATCATGACACCGTCCATACCTGTAGTATCGCCGAACAAGCGGCAGTGAACTTGAGAAAATTAGGATGACCGACGGGCGGTCGCTCAATGTCATCGTATTCGTCTTTAAACGCCCATTTATACCGCCGGAGATAGTTGAGTCGCATACGCTGCCACGACGTCCCGAGTTTTCTCAAGGAGACCTGAACACCCAAGTCTTGTCAGGCAAGGAGCACGGTAGACGAAACGAAGGGTACGGACCGAAAAGATGGCCCACGACATCGCCTGCAAAGCCGTCAGAAAAATCGACTGAAATCGATATTCGTCAAACGCAGGTGATCCTGTTCGACACATCAACACTAATGCACTGTGAATCGAGCATCACCTACCTTGCAATCCTCGCACGAGTTCATCCAGGCATGTGAGCTGCAATTCCACGACCTGAGTGGCGTACCAATACGCAAATACGCGTTCCTCTCCAGAGTAGAGTGATAGTTGCACCCCAGAAAAGACGACTTCACATATAACTGACAGCCTTTGCAATAGTACGGTGGTGCACAGCCTGGGCAAGGGGTCTACACGTTGCTGCAAATGCCATCAGACACCAACGCGAGCACCGATAATGGTGCGCACCCAGGGCACGAGATTATTCTGGATGTCCATAAATAGTGCATAAAGCGCATGTCGGTCTATCAGCGACTTCACGCAGTATCTACGCCGCCGTGAAGGGTTATACCACAAAGCTTTGGTGTAACCGAGCTCGAGCTAATTCGAGACATGGATATGAGAGTAAAAACAGGGTCGTCGGGCTCTGCGCGCACCTCTATAATCGAGCGTTCGAGATGTGCCAACGGGGACGTTTGGGGCCCATTCCACCGATGTACGACCACATCAATAAATGAATCATAAGATATCCCGCAGTTCTCCATGAAAAAGCAATCCACGATGTGCTTTTGTGTATATTTGCTTAGCACCACTCCGTCCTCAAAGAGTGCCGACTGGAGATGGATCGCTCAGTAGGGATTTGGAACACGTTCAAAAGGCTTCGATACCTGGCATGCTGACCGGATGTACGGCAGCCGTCTATCTGGTTTCGACGACACAACTTGGATGTGGCCCATGATCTGAGCAGAAAGTAAGCTGGACGGTACTTTGTCAATATAATTCTCACAACCTTCCAGCTAGCGAGGTTTGTCACCCCCGACAGGATGCTGAGCTGGTCTAGCGAATCCAAGAGCCCCAGGAGCTTGTCCCACACTACGTCCTGGTCGGGCAACCGAATGACGTGAAGTGGGATAAACGAGATCAGAACGCGAGCAAACTGTGGGTCAAAGACGCGAGGCGCTGGAGAATCAGGTCCGGGCTCTGGTGGGGGCGTTCGCCGTATTTTCTGTATCAGTTCACGCGCAGTGTGGACGAGCGGACGGAAGGTGTGGTACTCCTTGGATAATTGCGCAGATAGGAGTTCAATGATTGTCTAGCACCGTGTCAGTGACGCATGCAGGCAATCAATGTCGCGAATTGAACCTTGCGCAGAACGAGTCGATCATGGAGTGCGCTCTTCCAAGTCGGTGACGCTACATAAATCAGTCGAGGTGCGCATTGTTCTGAGACAAGTTACCTTTGAAAGAGCGGTCGAGCCAGGCGCAGGCATGTTCTAGTTTTGCTTGGACATAGGTGACGGGGAGGGCCTCCCCCAAAGGTACATCGCATTTCTCGCTCTGCCAGTCCTCAGTCTGTCAAACCCGGCCAATGCCGAAAGAAGAATGAGGGGGGAATGTTTGAGAGCACGTCATGAGACGGACATCATACACATTCCCCTTGTTTAGTTCCCTCCACGAGAGATCGCACGACTTGAGCAGACCATACACATAGGCTCTGAGAACGATGGTGACAAGCTCGAGCGGACGAGCGTGGTCGACGTTGCCAAATTGATCGGCTGGTATCAATTCTGGGTCAGTTTCTCTCAGCGCGTGGGCGTGTAGGAAAGAATATATGGTTTGGCAAAGCGTGTAGCCGGTATGCCATTCCATCTGGAGCGCGACAGGCGATGAATATGAGGCATCACACACATTTGTCTGACCATTCACCTCGCAGGCAAACGAGCGGTCTATCACCCAACACACCTCTTCCGGGAGTAGGGGTTCGAGGGGATCAAAAACAGGTTGCGCTTGGTCCATGAGTGCCAAACCGCTGTCGAACCGAGGTTCTCCGATCTTGGTTCTGCCCTGAGCGGAGGAGCGTGGCAGAAAAGCAGGGCACCTACTTCAAAGGCTGCCATCGCATCCTGGAGGGTGAAGTCGCCCGCCAGCACGAGTCCCCCGGAAGGCATATCTTGCGTCTCCAAGGTGAACGGGCGCGACACGAAGAGTCGTGTGAGGGTTTACCTTGCGCTGCGTCGGCGAACGCCTGAGTGACATCGTAGAAACAGTCTCCGCCGGGCAAGCCAAAGTCGAGCTCGTATTCCATGGCCGTCGACCACGTCTCGGTCGGTGAGGAGGAATGAAATCGGAACTGGGCGTCGGCGTCAGCGTTTCATGAAAACGAAATCAGTCAAACGGAGTTTCAAACGGCTAATGGTCCTCTTTCGTCAACACGCCCAGCGAACGCTCACAAAGTGGTCCCAGCGACGCCCATTGGCGACCCGGGTCATCTTTTCTGGAATACAACCCACAGGCATCCCACATGTAGGAGGTGACTCGTTGCGTCGTGCTCGCGCTGACCCCCGAACGCGTAGCTAGGAAACTATTTGGGCGCACTGTCCAACTGGGTCAAGCTGCAGAACTCCGCAGATGTCCTTCTCTTTTCCATCGTAGGATGGCATGCCCTGACCCTCCCCCAAGACCCTGTGCGCCTACGGTCCGCCCGAGATGATATGCTCGCGGTGCTTCTTGCCATCGGAATCGACCCAGCACGTTCGATACTGTTTCACCAAGATCATGTGAGGACGACCGGTCTCTGCAGCATCGAATGACTGAGGTTCCTCAGAACCGACACCACACAGAATTGTGTTGGATCTTGAATTGCCTCACGCCTGTTGGGAAACTACGCCGGATGACGACATGGAAGGTGGGCAACAAACACACGTGATCCTTCCGCTCGTCTCACTCTGTCAAGTCACGACTAGCAGCATCAAGGAATGCGCAATCGGAAGACGAAGTAGACGAGTCGCTGCTCAACGCTGGGCTGTTCACCTATCCGGTGCTTCAAGCCGCGGATGTGCTCCTCTATAGGTGAGTAGTCTACTCTGAACACCAATGACGCTGAACGACGACTTCTGAAAGGGCTACTCACGTTCCTGTAGGGGAGGATCAACGCCAGCATATAGAACTTACCCGGGATCTGGCGGACATATTTAATCGTTCGTTTAGTGGGCCGGGCCAACCGCCACTCTTTCCGTTACCAAATTACATGGAAAGTTAGTCACCTCACTATTTCGAGGATCGTGGCTTTGCGGCTCACGATGCCCCAGCACCATCAAAGCGAATACTCTCGCTCAAAGATCCTTTGTCGAAAATGTCCAAGTCCTCACCGGATGCTGCTTCGCGCATTCTTCTCACGGATACCTCCACTCAGATAAAGGCGAAAATCCGGGGGGCGGTGACAGATTCTATCCAAGGCATAACCTACGATCCAGTGTCTCGGCCAGGCACGTCGAATCTGCTTGCAATCCTTGCGGCGTGTATCGACACCGATGTTACGGAAGTTGCGAAACGATATGCAAATAAGGGCCACGGGCATCTGAAGAGCGACGTAGCTGATGCGATCGAAGAGGTACTCAAGGGCCCCCGAGCCGAGTTTGAGAGAGTTCGCCATGAAAAGGCGCATCTCGCAGAGGTTACACGGAAAGGTGCACTGCAAGCGATGAAATACTCGGAAGCGACGATAGACCAAGTCCGGAGACGGATTGGACTGTGCTAGTGGGGTGTTGTCTGTTGTTTATCAATGATCTGCCCTCCCTCGACACCTCGGAAATGGAGCCGTACTTGAACAGATACATTTGCGCACCGTCTGCGGGGCGAAACGAATGGCGGTCCCGTTTCTGAGTACTTGAAAGCTCCTCTAAAAAACGGTGCGCCATCCTTGGTGTAACGCTGACCCGTCGTACACCGTGTACCCGTTGACGCCGCGTCTACTCAGCTTAGAGCTGTCCCTGGGCAGATTTCTGATATCGGCCTGCCTTTGGATACGACGCATCACCCCGCGTTCATCCTCTAGACCCCGCCAATAGATTCCTCGACATCGCTGTGCACCGCGTTTCTGCTCCACCTGACCAATGACGTGATGACTCGGTACCAGGCTATCCGCTCTAGATGGACGACCTGCAGCAGCTCCTTGACGAACCCCACATTGGACGCCAGCGTCGGTCTCATCGTTCCTGTGGAAGTGACGACAATAATCGGCCCCGACTGGCCCACCATACGTCGACGCCGGCCCATGAGCTAGATGGGGCAGACACGGGTGCACGGCCAGCCGTCACACGCACGACGGGGCTCAGGGAGGGGCAGTCCAAGCTGCAGCCGCAGACGCCGAGGGATAGCTGTCAGGTCGCGCTCGAGCGGGCTGCTTGCAAGGGTTGAACGACCTGATCTCGAGTACGCTCGCAGATACGGGTAGTCTATCGGAGCGGTCGCTCGACCCGGCAGGCACGACGGGAACATGTTGAGCGACACTTTGGATCGCAGATCATACGAGAGATCAGCCTTGTAAAGACCAGTCCGAAAGCGCCTCGAACTACTACCGTCTTCGCTGTGTGCGGTGTCTCCGGCCTACAACGGACGCGTTGCGCCAAAGTGCAGGACTGAAAAAAGTTGTGCGCGATGGATGCACTTGGATCCTTGGCATTTGTAGGTGCATCCTGTCGCTCGCATTCTTGCAACATTCATCACGCGTGATCCTCACACTCACGAATTCAGCAAGCGCCGTGAAAGTAGCCGCTCACAGGACCACGTTCAACAGGATGGAGACCATCGGTGTAGGACCGATTGGAACAACGGGGCTGGTAAGCCAAGGAGTGAAAAGTCCTAGAGCACAGCAACCCCGAACCATTCCGTCCCTATTAGATGACCAAGGGACCCGCTTCTGGATCAACGGCTCTCGGACGACAATTGGGGTGGGTTATCTAGGTGAACGATGGCTTGGATTGCTTTGTTCCCTAGTCGATGCCCATCATATCATAGGATATACCTCGTTGTACTTCTCTTCCTCCATACACGGCGAAAAGGATTCGGCCCAAGCTCTCCGATTGATCTCACTGCATACGTCTGCATTCAGTGAGATTCATGGTTTGCGCAAACAACATATTATCGCCCTCTTAGCTTCGATTCCCCATCGCCTTTAGTCCCTGGTGTGGTTTGCTTTCTCGGCGTCTCTTTTCTGTTGGCCGTAATGCGTGCGTTAGGTTCGTATCTAACCGGGTCGACGATACGCAGGATTTAATACTTGTGCTGGGCACGTGTTGGATGGCACCTCACACATAAATAGCGCGGTGCTGGCGCGTGCTCGTTTCCCACCTCTTTGCTCCCAGCCTCCATCTGTCCGCAGGCTTAACCTTCTGGCTGTGTGTCTCTGTCAGCCCAACCCGTGGCGTGTACCCAGCAGCGTACATATCCTTTCTGCGGAGCGCCCTCCCGAGCATACTGAGCCCAAGCTTGGTGTCGATATCCCGGTAGGTTCCGAGTCGCCGTGCTGGATCTATCCAAGTTTACTTCCCCCCATCGACACCGAACCCTGTGTTTCAAAGTTAAATGTGGCGTAGACGTCGACCTTGCGGACAACACGCCGTCGCATTTCAGTCACCCGATGGCAGGCACATTGTCTCTGGCTCAGAGGACAGGACCATTAGGATGTGGGACACGTCCACTGGGCAATGTGTGGCAGGTCCATTCCAGGGGCACACAGATCCAGTCACCTCTGTTGTCTACTCACCAGATGGCAGCCTCGCTGACCTCCAAGCCGCGCGCGACCTATGATCAATGATACGATCTCGTCTCGTCTCCCCTGCTTCCATCCTGTTTGATGCGGCTACATAGTCCAAGGTTGTGATACGTATCTGTTCCGCTTATCGTCACGAACTGTATCGTCTCCTGATTTCCCCCATCGTCCCGTGACTGTATTAGCAATAAAGGCTTCGCACTCTGTACAACAGTCGGGCGCGAGACCGACTACTCCGGACCGCTCAGGTCTGCCAATAGCGATCGGCAACGGGGGAAGGGCTTGCAGAGTATTGCCTTGACTGCTTGGCTGTCATACACTGAGCGGTCCATGCACGTTATGAGAGAGAGTGTGTGGTCATACGTGGACCAAGCACAGTGAGAGGGAAACTAGGTGATACATGAAAGTAGGTGATACATGTTATAGAGTGGCCGGGACCCAAGGTCATCGTGCGACGTGCACATCGAGCGCCCGGGGACGTCACTCGCCAGACCGCCTGCAGCCCCACAGCAACAGGGATCGAAGAACTTGAAAGCGGGCAGCCGGACAGGTTGAGCTTATGGGGTGTTTCCCCTGGTCGAGCGGGCACACTCGTCTCGCATGTGGTTCGCGCACGGGCGTCGCCGAGAAACAGAGGACAACGCCCACGCTCAACACCTCCAGATGGAACGGCGCTCGAGCATGCGCGCGCTGTCCAAGGGACAGGAGCGAAGGGCGGTCGAGTTTCTAGAGTACTCGTTCCAAGACACCGAGAGCGCCTTCAAGAAACGGTGCGCCGTCCTTGCGGCGCTGCCGAGCGTCCTACACATTCTGACGCCGCGTCTGCCAGCTCAGACCCGTCCCTCAGCAGACTGCCGACCTTGTCGGCCTACCTCGACGCGATGCACCACCTCCTCGCCTTCGTCCTCCAGATCCCGCCAGTAGACCCCTCGACGTCGCTGCGCACCACGTTCCTGCTCCGTCTGACCAACGACGTCATGACCTCGGTGCCAGGCTACCCGCCCGAGAGGGACGATCTGCAGCAGCTCCTCGACTTCCTCGACGACCTTGACGAGGCGTGGCTCGCCGTGCTCAACGCCCAGGTCTGGGACCCCGTGTCGGGCGCCGCTGTCGATCTCGTCGTTCCGGTGGAGATGACGAC